>OX422142.1:140207538-140384815 GCA_949129095.1 Volucella bombylans | reverse complement strand
TTTGACAGATAATTATATCCTTAATTTTATCCTTCCGGTTAATAATGGAAAATAATTTCATTCAAATGGCTGCCTCGGCTGGCCATGCAGTAGCCTACACGATCGGTCCAATTTTTAGGCACATTATCGATTGTGTGCAGCTGTATTTCACCAATGGCTTCACGAATATTGTCCTTTAGAACGTCAATTGTCTCTGGCTTGTCGGCGTAACACTTATCTTTTACGGCACCCCACAAATAATAGTCCAACGGTGTCAAATCGCAACTCCGAGGTGGCCAAACGACATCAGCTCTGCGGCTGATAATGTGATCTTCAAAAACAGGGCGTAAAACATCGAGTGTAGCTTCGGCTGTGTGGCACGTAGCGCCGTCCTGTTGAAACCAAATGTTGCCAATATCCTCCTCTTCAATTTTTGTGAACAAAAATTCGTTCAACATGGCCCGATAACGATTGCCATTGACTGTAACGGCCACTCCTTGCTCATTTTCGAAGAAAAATAGCCCAGTTATGCCTCTGGACCAAAATCCGCACCAAACAGTGACTCGTTTTGGGTGTATCGGCTTTTCAATGTATGCGCGCGGGTTTTCTGTGCCCCAAATGCGACAATTTTGCTTGTTTACATACCCGCCAAGATCAAAATGAGCTTCATCTGAAAAGATAATTTTTTTTGGCAAAATCGGCATCTTCTCTAAGTCGATCGCAGGCCCACTTAGAAAAGCATTGTTCAAGCGTATACATAACCATATTCGTTCAGCGGAAGGATAAAACTAATTATCTGTCAAATCAGACATGAGTTGAGTGTTACCATTCACGAAATAAGTACTAGTTAAAAAAAAAAACGTTAGATGGCGAACCCTTTATTTACGGACCTCAATGAAAACAATTGACTTGTGAGTCGGCTGAATATAAATGATAGTACCGGCTTAATTCAAAGTTAAAAGTACATTTCTAAATTGAGCTTAATCCCTTTACTTGCAGATATGTTAATCATATTCCAATATTGATATTCGCTTCGTATACGTACGTATGCCAAGAGCATTGAATATGTTGGATTCATTTTATGCTCTTTTATGCTCAAAATTTACTCTTTTCCTACTGAATGTACTGTGAAAATATTTAAAGCCACCCATTGATCAACACTTAGTTGAGAGTAAATGCTTCATGACATCCCTGATTACCATATCAGTTTCACAATAATCTGCTAATAGCTTCTCCAATTGTTTGCTACCAAAACCTTTAAGCATATGCTATTATGGTCTCTGTTTATAATTATGGGACATTTTTTAAGGTCACGTAGTCAACCATCAATTTTCAAACATCTGCCCTGTCATCGTTCAACAATCTATTCAAACTGATAGACGTTAATGAGAATTTCCATTTACGTTAACGTTGAGTAGACATTCATTCGTAATCCAAAAAGTTACTGACCTAGAGAGTATTTAATCAAAATGTCTCTTACACCTGATATAAATGAGAATATACCGAGGTAGTCACATCATTTCAGACTGTCATTCAAATGGTTCATCATATCCTTTGTTTAGCGTCTGCAGGAATAAAATGAAATCCATTACTGAGATTATAACATATGTATATTGGTCAATAAAACCTAAAGCTATTGGTTCTAAAATTAACTCAATTTCGTGACCGGGAGCTATTTCTGAAAGCATGAAGTAATTTTTATGCTACAATTTTACCGGTCACGCGATTTTGGAGTTCCTTTTTGGGGCTACACCAATTGACACCACCGAAAAAAATGCCAGATTTAAGTGTTTCTAATTATTTTCATGGCATTTTTGTTAAGATAGGAAAAAAAAATAAAAACTGTAGACACGTAGATACCGTTGGCCGTTGAAGTGGCATTCCGCACACGTCTTGTGTTTTATAAGAATGCGGAAAATTGTTGGCTAAACCCTGTAGAATGGGACGGAGACTGATATGTTGAAATCAACTTAAGAGAATATAAACGCTCCAGGGCTTGTAGATTTTAGTACGATAAATTCGAGGATTCCAAATAGAATTTATATTATGACTTCCTACACTTTTACTCTTTTGTGTGCTCAGTGAGCCGTGTGTTCCATTAAGATACTCAAAGATATAGTGTTTCCTTTAATGTGTAGAAGAATTTAAGAACGCATGGAGTGTTTGAAAAATCTCTGCCTTTGATCGATGGCATGTGCAGGTTCTCATATCTCATAGATATAGTCGTAAGTTTATTTAGCCGGAGTTTTGTGATAATCTTTCATGGAGTTTTACAATAGATATTCTGACCATGAATGGTTGATTAAATCCAAAAAAGGCTCAAGATTCCGAGACGAAGTGTACTTAGTGTGGCGTAGTATCTAATTTAGTGTTACGCAGCTATGACTATCTCATTATTTTGAAATTTGAAAAAAAAACACGTACTTTTGCAGAAGTGGTTACATCGAGTGATATACGTTTCCAATACGTTGTTGCCATAGAAATGTGGAATATGAGACGATATCAGAAATATATTACCAACTGAGGATCTACATCTAAGAGGTGCTTCTGCTGATTTTTGAAATTAAAATAGAAATAGTCACTCGCAGAACACGGTATGAAGAGCCGTTGCTAGTCAATAAATGTTAATTTATGAGCAAGCAACACAAAAGTGTCTATCTTCCAAATCGAATGGCTTTTTTCCCTCCTCTGATTGAGTACGATAGTGACTTGGTGTTCTGGGTATACAATAAGAGGAACCAATCAAACCGAGGATCTAACGACAAAGAAACTGAAAATTAGCGTAACGAAATTGGGTAGATTCTAAAGCGTTCATGTAGCAAATTATGAATTCGCGTGGACCCTTAGATTGAAAGGATATTTGAACCGAAGTAGAAATTTAATTGTTGGTGCTATGATCCGGGGTGGGTATTTTGCTATTTTTTGTACAGCAGTACACGCAATGTTTTGTAAAGTCTTAATGGAGAGAGAATGAGAGATATTTCGTGGTCTTGCCGAAAGGATTGTGATATCAGACGCATTACTATTTTGCTTCAAATTTGTATTTTATCTATGGGCTTAACCATTAGCACAATAAGCACTAATATAAAGTAAGTCGAATGTCAGTCTCATAGAACATAAAAACAGAACCGTTTAGTTAGCAACAAAAAAGCATCAGCCGCTTTTCAAAAAGTTGACTAAAAACACCTCTTCAATTCATGCGCCAGATTTTTGACCTCACATGCAGATCGCCAGAGTACATGTAGTCCAATAAACCCCAATTTTAAGGAACCTTTTGCACGAAAATACTATTCAAAATACAATTGAAATAAAATATAGTAGAAATCCTAGCCACTTGGCTTTATCTCATGGCACCCATAATCCCAAGTCCACAGAAGCATACGGGGCCACAAGAAGGGCCAGAAGCCTATCAACTGATTAAAATGACAAATATACTGGCCAACAGCACAAGGCTCGGCTTTAACTTAATGAATATCATACTTCCAATGATATTCCAATACAACAGTATTAAACCACAATGTGTATATACATATATATCGCATCAGTATCCTGAACCAAATCAATTTTGAGAAGTACTCGTATATCCTCGATAATGACAGAATAAAACTCCAACTAATAGTCTTGTTTTGCTGCTCTAAGTCCATTGCCGTAGCCATCGTAGGCAAACTCAGCACCACATAATTAATTAATTGGTTAGAAAAGCATTAACAGCCTAAAAAGTAGATATGTTGGAACTATATATTCAATTGGTTATAGGACACACACTACCCATAATCCCAATGTCATCTGACGAATGTATATTGTGTCAAAATATAACCCGGACTAAGTCAATATAAACGACACAAATCAATTAATCATCAAAATTTATGTTTTCTCCTTCAAAGCGGTACGTTTTTTCTAACGAACAGTCCAGCCAGCCATACATTTTTTAAAGGAATATTGCGGGATTGCCTTCAGTTCTCTCAGCGAATTTTCTTTTACGTCTTGAAGTGACAGAAAACGGGTCCTACGAAGTGGTAATTTAGCTCTCGCAAATAGAAAACAGTCACAGGATGTCATGTCTGAACAATGCTGTGCTTGTTCGATCTTATTCGTAGCATTGTTCTTTGGTCAAAAAGTAGCTCACAAGCATGGATTTCTGAGATGGAGGATTGTCGTGGTGCAAAATCTGAGAGTCGTTCTGCATCATCATCATCAACATCAACTAAAATGAGGCGAACTTATACGTCAGAGATGGATAGCCCTTGTGAAAGCGCTCTCCAACTATAGTAGCTATTTTCGAGCACCATCTTCTTATCCAAATCGATGTTTTGTTACGGGTGTCTCGGATTTTTTCTATTCTATAAAGTAACGCGCGCTCAAGGGGTTAAGGTATCCTTAAAACGTGTGCATACAGCGCGGGCGAAGGAAATTTAGGGAGGAAAGAAAGATAGGTACCGATATACGTCGGTTTTAAATGTCTGAATGTTACAATGACTAGTAAATAGAGAGCTCGGCAGGGCAGTCCACAAGCGAGTTGTTTGGCTTAGGAACGAATCACGATATTTCAAAGTATGTCCGAAAGTGGGCTTGAGGGTAACTGATGAGCATTTATAGCGAGACGGGCGTTACGGTTGAGTGTTTAAGGGGGCGGAATGCAACTGGCGATTCCTATAGAGCACTGTTAGAGCAAATAGCGATAAAACAAAGTGAGACACGAGATATTTCGTCGATTGTCCATTGTGTCCATTGACTGGGTGATATTAGCATCATTTATGAGTTTTATCGCACGGTTTTGAATCCTGTCTATTATAGCAGGTGCAGAGATATTTTAGGCCCACCTGACCAGATGTGAGTATTGTACTCCAATTTTGGCCTGATGAATGCCTTATATATTGAGGCCAGATCAGAAGGGGAAAAGTATTTCTTACATCGTTTGAGCAAACCTAGACATTTCGCAGTATGTTTGGCGACATCGAATATTTGGTCATTCCAACGTAAGTTGTCATTGACGAGAATGGAAAGTTTTTCGGTTTCGACGATGCAAGTGCCATTCATGGATAATGGCTAGGTATTTAAAATTCACTTTAATGACAACAGACAACATTGTGTTTTGGAAGCATTAAATTCCACTCTGTTGATAGTTCCCTAATTGGTTATGCTGTTAATATGGGAATTTAATAAGCTTAACATACGCTGCCGTTCCCATTCTACAGCCGAAGAGCAGGGACGTAAGATCGGAAACGAATATGAAAAGCAGAGTGTACTGTCGCCACCAAAGGAATATATTGGATTAGAAGTGACAGACAAGAGATCATTGATAAAAATTAAAAAGAGTGTCGGAGACAGATCGGAGCCCTGGGGCACACCAGCATTTACAATATTTTGTGAATATCAGACTTGAAGCCATCTAAGACAACTTGAATTCAATGCTCCGAAAGGTAGTCGAAGAAGAGATACGTCAAATGCACGCATTTTCGACAAAAGAGCCTGATGCCAAACTCTGTCAAATGTCTTAGAAATATCAAGTGCAACTATCTTTCTATCGCCAGATTGATGTATGCTTTGGTTCCACTTGTAAGTGCAATGGGCCTGTATTACGAGAGACAATTTTTAGAGACGGGCTGGACAAATGCGATTTTCCATCTATTCAGAAAGAGTCCTAAAGAGTAGGATTGATGAAAAACCTTACGCAGTGCCAGCGTTTAAGAGCACTTCTTTAGAAGAAGGGGAGATATACCATCTGGACCAGCGGACTTATGTATGTTGAGATCTTTAAGTACTCTTGCTACTACACGAGTGCGAAAGTAAATGAAACAAACTCTCTGCTCAATATTTTTTTCTATAATCAAAATCGCCGATAGCGCTTGAGGTTAGCTAATGTTTGTCTACTGACAGCAAACTAGTTGACATTTAGCGCTCAAAGTCAGCGCCAAAATAGATGACGGTTGTAACAACATGGGAACATATTTTTCTTTAAAAACCATTAAAGCGGGCCGTTGGAATGACTAGTCGCATGTAAGAATGTAATCCACCTGAACATTATCAATATATAAGCTGACCTTTCCCCGTTCATATTGGCCGTCCAAAACGATACAAGATGCTTTTTCCCGTCATGTCACCAGAATCGGATAGGCGCATTAGAGGGAACTAAAACCACAAAAATAGGGAGTCGTCATTTCCAACACGAGTTCTGCTATGTTGCTGGTTCTAGTCCAATATCGTCATAATTATGTGCGAAAGTCTGGCAGCTGTGAATTTGTTAATTAGACTATCACGGCTTACTACATTATTCAACTCATATAAAACCTCCAACACTCAGTTTAAAAGATCCCAGAAACAGATCGTTAGTCAAGATGTAATCACGGTCTTACATCACAAGGCAATAGTTGTATTCATCGGAATACATAGTTTAAGTTGAAGTCGCTTCACTCATACCTCTATCTGATAAAATGATAGCGCACATGTATATGTTTGGTCCTCTTGTGGTACTCGGGGTTTTGTGCCCAAACGAATTGCATGGTTAATATCGCTAAACAAGAATCGCTCGGATATAGTTCAGCCAAAAGACTCAGCACCCACACCATTTCTTTTACAGTTCGTGTTGCCGCCACATATTCCGATTTCGATTCTTTTGCCTATGCAATAACCAGGAAATCGGACCATCTGCAAGGGTAAAAACGTTGTCCTGTTGTGGAACGTCTAGTTGTTGTATCACTAAAACCACTTAATGAGAAATTCGAACCCTTTTTAAAGATAATACCCATTCTCTTTGTACCACTAAAGTACTTCGTGATCCTTTTAACAGCGTTGACATGACTTTGCTTAGGTTCATCGCTGAGCATTCAAGGTCTTCATTTGAACATAATTCGGCAGGTGTTTTTACAGGTCTACAGTTGTCCATGTTAAATTTTATTAATAGTTGCTCCCTGCAAAATATCTGACTGATTCCAGTTCCTTCTACTGATGTCCTTAATAGCTCCATACCACGAAAGGAACTTGCATTTAGAAAAGTAATTTCGAAAAATTTCTTAAGAAAATTTATTAATAGCAAAGCATGATCTTGCTCCTTCGCTGCTATAAGTCCATCGTTAAAGTAAATCGCAAAAATAACATGCCCTTCATGGCCTCTACTAATGAAAATACACGGGTCCATCCTGCCCGGCTCCAATTTAAATTCTTTTATTAATTTTTGATGCCAGAACCGAGAGGCTTGTTTGAGACAACATAAACTTTTTACAATAATACTTTACAAACTCTGGTGATACCGTCATCAAGGCCTTCCGGCTGTGGCATGAAAACCACCATTCAAAAACGCAGTTTTTACGTCAGACTGGATGAGATTAATTCCTTCGTTTGCTGATATAGCCAAAATTGTTCATGTTGAGGTAAACTTTGTCACTGGACTGAAAGTTTCCTAATAATCCACACCATACTCGTGGGTAAAACCGCGGACAACTAACCTGGCTTTATATTTTTGATTACCATTTGAGTCCAAGTCCTTCATCCAAATAGGCTCATTTGTTGTATATCATGTTGTATATCATGTATATCCATGCACAATGGAAAAATGGCTATTGGGTCTTAGTGACTTAGCAAAAGAACAGTCCAGCTGTTTAGTGTTGGTACTAAATATTTTTCTTAATTCCACATCGCTTGACATTTCCATTTTTAGAGCACTTGATACACCAGAGTTCTAATGGGTTTCTGCCTTTGATTGGACTAGTACCAGTCCGGTTCAAAACATATAGAGTAGCAATTACTGCTGCTGTCCAAAATTTCTTAGGCAAACCAGCCCCACAAAGCATCATTCGAGCCGCTTCAACGATTGTCCACTTCTCTCTATCAGAACCTTAATTTTTCTGTGAGGTGTACAACACTCTAATTTCATGACGAATATTGTTCTTTTCAAGCATCGACTTGACCTCTTGATTCACGAACTCCGTTCCATTGTCGGTATGAATGGTTTTTACTGAACGTCCGCTCACCAATTTCGTTTTACATATAAACTTTCGAAGTATAGAACACACAATTCGAATAGTGGTCCTTAAAAATAGCAAAAAATCTGGATCCGCCAATTGATGTCTCCTCCATGGGATCACAGAGGTCAGCATGAACAAGTTCTCCTAGATTTTGCGCCTAGAAAAGGGTCAGCTATCAAGTCCTTCTTATCTGATTCACACTTCTTTTGTTTAGGGCCACTTTTCAAGCGCTTGCCCAGGAAGATGCATTGTGAAACATACCCCATAATGGAGTTGTATATACTCCTTAATGATTACACCTTAATCCACAGTGGTGCCTTCTATTCTTATGTGAAACTGTTGAGACAGGATTTGTTCAGAAAACGCTCAGAGTGATACATGGGGGATATTCATCGCCATATACGAAAGTTGCTAAAAGTGTTACTTAGTTTAGAGATTGCTACTTCACTTACACTTCTCTGCTTTATTTCGCATTGCATTTCAGTGCGCCAAATATTGTTTAATATTACTACAATAGAAAAATAGGTGGTAACAAACCGCTGCATCTGTTGTGCCAATGTGAAAAGAATCATTTTTTACTTTCATACGAAGCCATGATAACAGCAAGGACTTTGTTGGGAATTCCGCTCTGGTGCGATACTGTCCATATGAACTTATGGTTTGTACTAATGAGAACTCTCTCAATGTAAAAAGGTTCATTACTGCCGGACTGCAGTATATGCGGATGAAGAACACTAGTGGCTGCTACATGGAATAAAAAGCTTTGGTTGCGGATTTGATGAAAGTGGCTGGGTAAAGCAAGAAGTCTTACTCTTTCGGCCTCTACGTCTCAATTCGCCAATAATAATTTTTGTCCATTATTTTTAAATCCTTTTAAGCGATTTTAATGCTAAAAGCGGAAAGAATAGTTGCAAGACAATGGAACTGGACTTATACTAACTGGCTTTACTGGGGCTGGAATATTGTTATATGTAGCTAACTCCCGGTTTCCCTGTCTCAGTATCCACTGAGGAGCATGACGGTGACTTAAACATTAAGCCGTCAGCCGAAGTGACCAAGTCTTGGATATCGCAGGCGCCACAAAAGTGGAAAATCAGTGTGACAGAATTTTGGATTGAATGACTGTAGCCTCAATAAACATTCAGGACCATTGCTGATCGAGCATGTCTCAATCTTCCGAGAAGGCATATGAAACCTCTATCAAATGCTGAAGACTAGTATTATTCGTCATACCCACGAAACTACTGTTTTCATGAGAGTGCGGGTAAACACATGGGGAAAAATCACCTGCCTATGAAAAGGTTATGCATAAAAGAACGGTGGCTCGTACTATCTATGAGCAAAGGTTAAAGCAACAAAACCTGATCAGGAATTTCAAGTAGACTTTGGCAGCGGAGTCACAGTCAGTTCTGAAGATATGGAAAACGCATTTTATTGACTATTTAACAGCAAAAACGACCCAAATTTCGGTATAACGTAGAATAGACAAGCCAAGACGTCTGTCCATCCTACTGAAATCAAATAGAAATAAAATAAATACTGTAGTACCAGACAGCGGGGGACAACTTGATAGTGAAAACATAGCAAAATATTCCAAAGACTTGTTCTGAAGAAAGTGTGCCCGGTAATAGAACCTTAGCATCGTTTGCCCGATTTAAAAGAGAAGACAGTCTCTAAACTAAGCTAAATATAGAGTGTCATCAATTTCCTTGATATCGTATATCAAATCGTGTCTGCCGTTGGGGTGTACTCGCCACCTCGTTATGAATTTAAAGTCGACATGTGAAACAATATTTTCGTTTAGAATCAAGCGAAGTTTACCATCCACGATAAGGTTGGTATCGGGGAACAGCATTCAGCTGTGGAAAGTAAGTTTCTGTTTAATACTTCTAGATCATCGTCGTTCAAAGTACTTTCGGCTATAGAAACATTGAAATCATTCTGCACAAGGTTGGTTTTAAACAGTGTTAGGGTTTATACCCATCCTTTTTCATATGTATCTCTTCGAAATCATTGTAGATAATTTCGCTTTGAAACCATTCTGCTCATCACTTAAGGGATTCTGTGACAAGTTAATACAACTTTCGGAATTTATTTTTAGATTGGCAATATTATTTCTTTATTATTTACGATTTTACAATTTGTAATTTTAATTTTCAAAAAATGATTTCTATAAAACATAGATATGTAGAAAGATACACAGATGTGTATATAGGCGAACTTTGTAGTCCTAAAAAAACAAGTGACATGTGTTTAGTACATTGCTTATTAATAAAGTATTTTAAAAATAAAAGCCGAAAGGAAAGGAAAAGAAAAGAAGGCGATATATGCAGTTCACTGTACGAAACTGACAAAAGTGTCGGTGGGTACCGAAGTAGAAAAAGGAATTGAACGGGACAAGGGGAATGAGAATAAAACTTGCAATGGATAGAGCAACCAAAGTTTGAGGCCTTTAAGAAACCTGTGACCGACCATGTGTAACTTGACTAGATAGGTCCGATGGCAGTTTGTTGAAAATATAAGGTACAGTGGAACTGAGAATAAGCCTACTGTGCTATTTATAGACTGTTGGGACTACCACCGTCTGCCTATTTCTCAGCAAGTAAGCCTCATTTCTTCTGTAACTAATTTTACCACTTCTGACGAAGAAGACTTTAAGTGCTTTGCATATATGTACATATACAGATCTCGAAGAGGAAGTACTTTCGCTGATTGAAATAAGAGTAGTGAGCGCTCGAATTTATTTTTGTGGAATATTAATCTGATAATGGGCACTAGGTTCATTATGTACGCACTACCCCAACATGCAACACAATACTCTAGACATGAATAGACATAGTAGCACACCAATTTGTTAA
Organism: Volucella bombylans; assembly: GCA_949129095.1. Classification (NCBI taxonomy): domain Eukaryota; kingdom Metazoa; phylum Arthropoda; class Insecta; order Diptera; family Syrphidae; genus Volucella; species Volucella bombylans. The sequence continues at coordinate 140,374,017 of OX422142.1, read as the reverse complement.
TAGCAGACTTTGTGGTACGAGATTATGTAGATAATATGTACATTTTGTATCGTTGACATAATATGAGACTTCCAGCACAATTTTTTGTTAATTAAAAAACCTCGAGATACCTAAATTCTTAAACACATTCTAATGGCGATTTTTTGCTTTTTATTTGTCCAAAAATCACAGGAAAATTGCAAAAGTGTATAAAATTTTTATATGAGTTGATAAATCAATGTATGACATTTACTTTTTAAATATTATTTCATCTAAATGTTGACCACGACTACGTTTTAAGTGGTCCATACGGAGAGTTCAAGTTTGAATACGAGGGCGGGTCAATAAGTCCGTGACTTTTAGAATAAAACACAGTTTTTTTGATAAAAAAATAATTTTATTTTTCAACGTAGTCTCCCTTGAGCTCTATACACTTTGTCCAACGCTTCTCCAATTTTCTTATCCCTTCCAAAAAAAATGATTTGTCGAGGTCCTCAAAATAGGCCTTTGTTTGCGAGATGACTTCATCATTGGAGTCAAATCTTTTTCCACCAAGCCATTTCTTCAGGTTTGGGAACAAGAAGTAGTCGCTCGGAGCCAAATCTGGGGAATAGGGTGGATGAGGGAGCAATTCATAGCCCAATTCATGGATTTTTGCCATGGCAACTGCACATGTGTGCACCCTTGCATTGTCTTGGTGGAAAAAAACTTTTTCTCCTCAAATTAGTGAGTAGTCTGATAAAAATAGCTGTCAAACACAAACTAACTGACGCAGCAAATTTAAATTTTGACAGGAGTCAACTGACAGATGCCTGTTGACAGGAGCAGTGTTGCTGTTTCAGTAAAGAGGTCAGAAATTCAAAAAGTCACGGACTTATTGACCCGCCCTCGTATAACGTTGTTTCCCAAGGCTGCAATTGATGCGGCTTTATCGACATAGACGAGCGATTTGACGAATCCCCATATAAAATAGTTTTAAGGGAAGTTAAAAAATTGTTTTTGCTCCGTGTTTCACCAATCTTAATTCTTTGTGATCGATTTGAAAGACAAGATCTAAGCTAAAGTAGCACAAAGCCATGGAAACCAGCTTGCTCGAGTTTTCTCAATAGGATGGTATGATTAACCATACTAAAGGCTTTTGTAATATTTAGAAAAAATCCTGAACATTTTTCGCATCCAAATTTGAAAGGATTCTTGAGCAAAGATGTAAAAGGCCGTCTTCAGTAGACTTACCCTGTTAAAAACCGAGTGTTGGACCGAGTCGAAAAATGCAAATCTACTTAAAATTGGTATCATTCACCTTAACAGATTTTCCAAAGATTTTATTAAAAACAAGAAAAAGTGAGATTGGCCTTCGTTTGACTCCTTTAAAAATTACCAAAAATTGAACACAAATCAGAAGTCCGCGCAGCCCAGCTGAATAGATAGACTGCTAGATCATCCGAAACTAAACGGTGATTTACACGAATTTTCGTAAATTTCTTATTAAGGTATTTCAAGGTGTTATTGACTATTTGCAATTCACTTTGTAGGTTTCTATTGGGTTCTACCACATCAAATGTCCGATTTTATAGTAAAAATTTAAAAGCCAATATTATTTTTCTGTAAATTTGTATTCAATCAAAATAGGATCGGTTGGCATCTATAAACATTCGTCCAACGTGATACAAGATCAACTACTCATTTTTCGTAGAAGTGTTGACTTTTTGAGGCAATGAAATCTTCAAAGGCTTTTATGATCTCTGCTTAGAAGACCTTTTGCCGGCAAAATGAATCCAGATTGCGGAAAAGATGGTAATCCGTTGGGGAAATATCAGGGGAGTACGGTGGATGCGGAAGAATTTCAAATCCCAACTACAACAATTCTTGCACAGTTACATGTGAGGTATGGGATCTAGAATTCTCATGCAAAAGGATCGGACCGTCCCTATTGACCAATGCAATGTTTGATGAGGCAAACCATAAATCTTGAATAGGATGCAGAAACATCACTTTCCAATACAATATACATAAAAGGTTCATATAAAAGATTATTTTTTAACTTGGTGAAATTAATTTTTAACACAGCACCACTAACATTTTCACCATTTTGTTTTTTAGAAATTAGTGTTTGGATCGGATGTTTTAAGATCCAATATGCACTTCTCAATGATGATGATCCCATGTTGATGATGCCAGAAGATTCAAGTAATTTTAAACAATAACATTATTTTCTAAGAAATTAAGATTAAAACCTACTAAAATGATTAGATCTCTAGGTACGATCGTGTCTAACAATTTAGAAAACACTTCTATGAACGTCACAACATTAAACATAAGCAGTCTGTATATTGTATTTGATTAAATTCAATCGAGAGTTTTAGAATGCACATTAACCACATATCCATCTTTGGCAAGGCATCCGACAACACCCGCTGCGTAATTTTCATTTGGGTTAGCAAAGAAATTATTACTTGGCAAATGGTAGTCATCATTTCAACGCCGTAAGTCGAAACTTCAGACACAAAAACAATATCTATAATACTTAAAAAAGAATCAAGGTGGGTAAGGGCGACGGTGGGTAACTTCTAACATTCTGATGGACAACAAAGAGTTTGCTATTGTAGTAGTTGCAATTTATAAAACAGTATCACTGTTTGATCTACTTATACTTACGATCGAGAGTGGAAAAGTAATCATTTAATTCAATGGCTGAGTTCATTTAAGTTATTTATACGTGCGCAAATAAAATACAATGATACCGAACAATGATACAAGAAATTTTTCTCAACATTTTTATTTATTTTTCTATATAGTCTCGTTGTAACTTTAAACACTTCACACAATGATGCTCCCATCTCTCTAACCCGTCCAAATAGTACTTGGCTTTTTTCTCTGCAAAATAATTGTTCACGAAGGCCTCTTCATTTGACGAAAATCTCTGTCCTCCGAGTGCAGTGTTTAGATGAGGGAACAAAAAGAAGTCGCTTGGGGCTAGATCTGGTGAATAAGGCGGATGGTCAAGCTGTTCAAACCGTAATTCATGGATTTTTGCCATGGCAACCGCTGAGGTGTGAGACAAGGCGTTGTCTTGGTGAAACAGAATTTTCCTTTTCTGCAAATGTGGCCGTTTTTCCGCAATTTCTGCCTTCAGCTTGACAAGTAATGATGCGTAGTATGCTCCTGTAATAGTTTTTCCTTTTTGAAGATAATCGATTAAGATAACTCCTTTACTATCCCAAAAAATAGTTGCCGTCACTTTCCCAGACGAAAAAACAGTTTTTACTTTTTTTGGAGCCTGCTCGCCCTTTGCAGTCCATTGTTTTGACTGAATTTTTGTTTCGGGCGTATAATGGTGTATCCAAGTTTCATCTACAGTAATTAATCGTAACAGTAAAACTCGGATTTATTGCGCCTAAACTGCGCTGACAGAGCGTTGGAAGTGTTCATTCAAACACGTTTTTGGTCTAACGTAAGCAAACGCGGTACTTAACGCGCGGATAGCTTTCTTATGCCTAATTCGTGATTTAATATGTAACAAACACGTTCTTTTGACATTTTCATAACCTCTATTATCTCTCTCACTTTAATTCGGCGGTCGTCTAACACCATTTCGTGAACTTTAGCCATGTCATCGTAAGTGGTTGCAGTTTTTGGACGCCCCGAACGTTCATTATCTCCCAAACTCTTACGGCCACGTTTAAATTCAGCTGCCCAAAATTTCACAACGATAAATGATGGTGCAGAGTCCCCATACACAGAGTCCAACTCATTTTTGATTTGCGTAGGCGTATTGCCATTCAAAATCAAGAATTTAATAACAGCCCGATACCCAATGACTGAAACTTCGGTAAGTAACTGTTAAAAGATGTACAACTAGCATTCACTAGCTTTTATTGATGAGTCCCGCTATCTTTACGTTGCGGTCGGAAACTTTTCAGTCAACCCTCGTAAGCGGAAGATCATTAAATGATTTGGTCGAGATTACATTTCCACCCATAAGTATTTGATTATCTTTAAGCCAAACGTGTTAAACGTTTTCACGCCTTCTTACATCTTTCGCCTTCTGTACCAGGTGGAGCAAAAGTAATGCCCACTGCTTTGACATTTGTGATGTAAACAGACAGAGAATTTTTTAACAACAAGCAATGGGGTGATGCGTACTTGAAGAACGTGGAATTTTTGTTACTGCTTATTTGACCAATTTCTGGTCTGTTGTTTTAACGCAGAGTGAATTTCATCATCGTTTTCCTCGTCGTCCTGCACCATGCGCACGAATAGTTAGGCGTTTGGCTGAGCATCTCATGCAGCCTGGATCCACTAGAGATGTTGCAACAAGTGGCCGGCCCCGTATTGCTCGTTCAGCCGAGAATATCACTGCTGTGGCCGAAGACGTCCGAGAGAGTCCACAAATATCCACGAGACAACGATGCACACGATTTGGAGTCAGCAGACGTTCGTTGCGTCGAATTTCGGTGAAAGACCTGAAGATGTTCTTGAAGATGTGAAAGAAAAGGATGATTATTTCGTATTTAAAATCATAATGAGCAACAATTCAAAATGCCATCTCAAAACGCACAAATTTGCATCAACTCAGGAAGTGGTCATTTGACAGATATCATTTTTCAACTTAATGTCATCAGTTTTGTAATTAAACTTTTCGTGGAAACAGAACCCAATTTTTTCCATTTCTATCAAAATTCACACTATGATAGTACTAATTTAGCTCGCCATTGATGTAAATGCCGCCACCCTTGCTGCTTTGTTCACTGTTTAGTCGAGAGACCATTGAATCTAACACATATGACCGATTTGTCTGCTTCTAAGTTGTAGTTTTTTCCTTGTTTCCTTCTCACTTCCTTTCTGTGGCGTTTCTCAATTTTTTCATCAGGAATGTCAATAGACAAAGCATTTTGAAAGACTTGCTTCGCTTTGTCAATTGAATTTGTGTTGTTGACATGTGGTATACCAATAATTTTGATGCAATTTTTAAGCAGGTGTGTAACGCTGGTAGTCTCGTTGACGATAATGCTGCCAATGAGATGTATAGAGGCTGAGGAACTCTACCGAGCTAGACAACTGGCAATAGTCTTATTTATCGAAATCGCTACGAGACTCGCGAGAGCTAAAGTGGGTTTCAGGCAGAGAGTAAGGTTCGCTGCGGGTAAACGAAGAAGGAAAAAAAAAGCACAAAGGACACTTGGAAAAACTCTTTCTAAGGTTAATCACAGGCTGAGGAACTCTGCCGAACCAGTGGCCAAATCAAGAGTGATCCTGATCATTTATTTCATAAGCTTGTCTTTTATACATTTTCACAGAGCTTTAATATTTAGCTAGAAGAGCTTTTCCTTTGTTTAGCTTGAAGAGTTGTTTTGTTTTTCATAATTCAACATTAAAGAGGCAGCATTGCCAGTACAACATTTATTTATTAAGTGACATTGCCAGTATCAAATTTAATATATAAATACAAATGTTTTAATTTTATGATTTTTGTTATACGAAATGTGTTAAAATGTGTTGTATGTGTTATGGGGTTGCTACAGGTGTTGTTATTGCCAATTGAGTCTGTTCTCCAATGATTCGACCTTCGCCTTCAGCTCTTCATTCACAGGCCATAATTCGTTGAGTGATGTGAGGAGACGATTGTTTGCTTGCTCTCATTTGAAAGGTTTAGATAAACCATCTGAAGTGTATATTCAGTTCTGGTATCGCTCTCATCCATATTTCAATTGTCCAGCCTTATTGGCATGCATTTAACTGTCTAAATGTTACAATGACTAGGCAATAGTCATAAACTTATGATCTAATCACAATATTCCAGAGTACGCCTGAAAGTGGACTTGAGGGTATAATGATGGGCATTCATAGTTACACGGGTGTTACGGTTGAAGGTCTGAAGTGGTTGAGTGTTACTTAATGGAGCATTGGAGGTGGAAATGGCGATAAAACAAAATGCGACAGGAGGTATTACATCGGTGTTCGAGGGTGTCAATTGACTGACTGATATTAGTTTCACCACGGATTTGAATCCTATCTAGCAGGTGTAGAGATGTTTTAGAAGTACCTGACCAGATGTGGACATTGTACTCCAATTTTACCTCATCAGTCCAGATCAGAGGGGATGGAATATTATTTATATAGATTGAGGGAACCTAGACATTTCGTAGAATTTTTGGCGACATTGAATACGTCGGTAATTCCAACGTAAGTACACTGTGAATGGGAAGTTTTTCGGCTTCGACGATGCCGGTTGTATTTAAATTTCGCTTTAGCTACATCAGACGTTTTAGAAGACATGCCATAAGATCACCAGTGCACCTGTTGCTGCGAAACCGTATCGCCAGTCTTGGAAATGTTTTCATGGGTTAGCGGATTATCAGTGTTTCTACTAGTGGACGTAAGTGCAATGGGCCTGTAGGAGGAGAGAGAAGAAGATTCACCTTTTTTAGGGACTATTTTCATCAGCTTGGAAAGAGTCCTAAAGTGTAGGATTCATGAACAAGCTTACGCAGTGGTTTTGACAGCACGGAAGAACACCTCTTCAGAAGAAGGGAAGATATACCATTTAGACCAGCGGTTTTATGTTTGTTAAGATCTTTAAGTACTCTTGCTACTATACGAGTGCAAAAGTGGATTCTGGAATCCACTGGAGGTGTTGAGCTGGCCGCAAAGTATGGAGTAAGCATATTGGCCTTGTCCAAATAGCTCCCAGCTGGTATATCATTGTAAATGTGCGTTTGGGTTGGAGGATGATGCAGAGTTTATAATATTTTTCACTGACGACCAACAATTTTTACTTCCTTTGGGACAATGTATTATTTTTTGCATCAGATCTTGGTCGTATTCGAATTTTACTCGCTTAATAAAGGCATTGCAGTCATTCCTGGCTCTTTTGAACTTTTTTCGGTTTTCCTCTTTCTCTAAGTCTGACTGCCTTTTTACAGCTCCAGGAGTTTCCCCGAAATACGCAACGATCTGCTCCTAAGCACTTCACACTTGTCACAACGAAAACCGTAAACCGCTTGAATGCGTATACATAATCTGCACCTTGTACGGTGAGATTTACTAAGGAGCTGTGGGAAATCTCAAACAATCACTGCAAGAAATTTTTATGGTACAATTCCTTTCGATTTTCTCTGAACAAAGAGAGCACTTCATTTTGAAAGACAATGCAAGTATATTAAGTAGTTTTACAATGATGCGTACCCCACGATACATTTCAGGGAACTCTTATTCAATGAATACAATTAGTGTTTTTCCTTAATTTTGAGACATGTTGTATCCGTAATCCAAGGTTTAAATCTGTTAATCCATCAAGATTCAATATAGCTGTTTATTATTTATTTCTTAAGGGACACAACCGTCCACCAAAATCCACATTTCTCGAATTAACGACCGATTAAGTTCTGAATAATTAATTTTTTTCTATTAATTTATTTTTATTCAAAGCGTCTTTAAGGTCGATGCCAGCGGCAGAATGATCAGTAATGCTTAACTCTAAAACAAAAGGATCAGCATGAAGCGTATTTCTCGATCTAAGGAAGATACTCGTATGGTCAATGCAAGATGAGGTACTCCCAGTAGTTCTTGTTGGTATATTATGAGGGGCGTTCAATATATTCTCGGTATCGAGGTGAAGCTGTGGTTGTATATATAAATTGACTTATTTATCAAGTAATACTATTATTTTAGTGCATTCATGTAAAATTTCATATAAATGTGATTATTAATTCGCGTTTTATCTCTAGTTAAACAGAATCATAATGGCAACTGAGACGTTGATGGTGAAAATTGAGCATCGCGCTGTAATTAAATTTCTCACTAAGCAAGGAAAAAGTCAAAAAACTATTCACGAAGAGATGGTAGCTTTTTACCAGGGTTCCGCACCTTCATTATCAACTGTGCAAAAGTGGTCAAGTGAGTTCAAGAGAGGCAGAGAGAGCATTGAAGACAACCCCCGCTCCGGCGCACCGGCTACTGCTTGTACGGGAGAAAGCATCAAAGAAGTCGAAAAACTTGTTCTTGAGGATGCCCGAATAAAGGTGAAAATGATGGCAGAGATCACCAAGCTTTCAATTGGTACCATTCACACCATTCTTCATGACCATCTTAACCTTTCAAAGGTCAGTGAAAAGTGGGTGCCACGAATGCTCACAGCGCCTCAGAAAAAAGTGAGAATCGCATGCTGTAGAGAGCTTTTGGAGATGTGTAGTGAGAACGCGGACGGTGTTATGGATCGAATTGTTACTGGGAACGAAACATGGGTCCACCACTATGACCCTGAAAGCAAACAAGAGTCCATGCAGTGGCATAAAAAAGGATCAGATCTACCGAAGAAGTTCAAAGTCACTCCGTCTGCCGGGAAGCTCATGGCCACAGTTTTTTGGGACTCAAAGGGTACAAAAAAGTACAAAAAAAAAGGTGAAACCATTAACGCCACATCCTACGCTTCCACTTTGCATAATTTGCGGGAGGAAATTAAAAAGAAAAGACGGGGTAAACTCGCAGAGGGTGTGTTGCTTCTTCATGACAACGCTCCTGTTCACACGGCGCGAGTTTCCAAGGCTGCTGCGCGAGATTGTGGTTTCGAAGAAATCCAACACAAACCCTATAGTCCAGACCTTGCCCCTAGTGATTATTTCCTGTTTCCGGATTTGAAAAAATGTCTTCGTGGAAAAAGATTTTCGGATGATGAAGAACTCAAGTCGGCAATAAATGGGTATTTTGCAGAGAAAGAGGAAATTTATTTTTTTGAGGGTTTAAAAAAGCTTATCGCAAGATGTAACAAATGCATTGATGTTAGGGGAGATTATATTGAAAAATAAAAACAATTGAAATTGAATTCACATTTTCCTTCATATCGATACCGAGAATATATTGAACGCCCCTCGTAATACACGATTGAAAACCCATTGACGGAAGCAAGAACATATATTCCTCACTGTCCCTTGGATGGCTGAGAATATCAATATATATGTCCCCAATCAAACATACTTCCCTACAGCCAACTGACCACAATAGACAATCGAAATCTTTGAGAAATGTATCAACTTGTATAAACTGAAGCCGGTATACACACACGAAAAACAGGACACTATTATACATACCACCTTGATCAAAATATTCCCGGAATTTATTCAGAAAATTAATACTACAAGTTTATTCATCTAAATCTATATTGTCACCTTCAACGTAATCGCCATCGACTGCAATACACTTATGCTAGCGCTTGATCCAATATTCAAACAATTTTTTATATTCGGTTTTCGGTATATCCATCAGTGGTTGCTGCGATTTTTCCATTACTTCCTCTCGGCTGCTGAAACGCGTTCCGCGTAGTAGTTTTTTAACTCGATTGAACAGAAAGAAGTCACAGGGAGCCAAATCAGGTGAATTGGGTGGCTGCTAATTGCTTCACACAAACGTCTCATAACGCCCACATAATACTCTTTGTATAGTGTCTGGCCTTCTGGCAAAAATTCATGATGGACTACACCGTTGTAATTCATGAAAACCGTGAGCATTGCCTTCTTTTTTGACTGAAAACGACGTGTTTTTTTTGGTCTCAGCTCATTTGGTGAACGCCATTCACTTGCCTCATAAACCCACGTCTCGTTTCCAGTAATGATCCTTTTGATGAATGTGGGATCTGATTCAGCCTCGCAAATCATCTCTTTTGCGATGTCAACACCGTCTCTTTTTGCATGAAATTGAGGTCTTTTGGCACCAACTTTGCTGCTACACGACGGAAACCCAAATCATTAACCAAAATGGACGGATCTATAGGCAATGTTCAAATCCTCTGCTATCTCTCTGAATAACCACAGGGCAATGGTTATTCCGGGAACCTATTGATCAAAGTGATATATCATACGAGTATAACATTTATAAAATTTTGTTGTTTTAGGACACTATAGTTGTTGCAGAGCAGTGTATTCTTATAGGTAACTAACAAATGCTATAGATAACTCCAACAATTTTTGAACCCTGTTTCAGTACAAGCAAACACTTAATTGGTGGATCTAAAAAAGAATGGAATTTTATTAATAAAATAATTGGTCGTAATCCACCCAATTCCTCTAAATCAATAACACTTGATAACAATGGAACTATTGTCGATGATCCAGTGCAAATTTCTAACATTTTTAATTCTTTTTTTTCATCGGTAGGCCTTTTAGCTGATAAAGACACGGATAACTGTAGAAGATGCTTTAGACACAGCTTAGTGGAAGAGAATATTTGTAATAACAGCTTCTTTTTTGAAGAAATTACAGGTTCAGAGGTATTTAGTACTATATGCTCACTCAGCAATTCAAGGTCATGTGGCGATGATGGTATCTCAAATATTTCACTTAAAAAAGTTGCAAAATACGTCGCTGATATATTAGCCTTTATTTTTAATTTAAGTGTGCATTCGGGTACTTTTCCCAACAAACTAAAATATGCCAATGTAATACCTCTTTTTAAAAGAGGCAATAAAAAAGACAAAAACAATTACAGGCCCATTTCCTTGTTACCATCAATATCAAAAGTGTTTGAAAAAGTCGTAAAGAGGCGTATATTAAAATTTCTCAAAAAACAAAAATTCTTTAGCCCTGATCAATTCGGATTTAGAGAAGGTCTTTGTACAGAAGATGCTCTTCTAGAGTTTTGTTCATTTATCTACAAATCTTTAGATATTAAAATGTGCTGCGCCGGGCTTTTTGTGGATATCACCAAGGCCTTTGATATGGTGAATCATGATATTTTATTGAACAAATTATTTTGTGCAGGATTCCGCGGTTTTATGCTCAAATGGTTTACCTCCTACTTGAGTAATAGAACTTAAAAGGTCTTAGTAGACAAATTTGCAAGTAATCCAAAAGTTATCAGCCGAGGTGTCCCCCAAGGCTCAGTCCTTGGCCCAATTTTATTTCTCATTTATATCAATTCGCTTTTTAGCCAACCGTTTTTGGGCAAGAGCACTGCTTTTGCGGATGATCTTGGTATTGCCTATAGTTCAAAAAGTCCTCTCGATTTAACTTCTGATATTAATCATGATGTCCACATCTTAAGGACTTGGTTTGGGGTGCATAAGTTAGTCGCAAGCAATAAAACAAAAGTCATGAATTTTAGTACTAATACTCGTGATTCTTTAAATTTAGAAATCTGGTTCCACTCAAACAAATGTCCCATATCTAATGAATTGGTCTGCAACTGTAATTTGAATAATTCTTTAAAAACGACATGTGACGCAAGTTGTTTCAAGATTGAACCAGTGAATCAGTATAAATACCTGGGTTTAAATTTCGACTGTAAAATGAACTGGTCTGACCAAATTACATCATTGAAAAAATATTTACGCTCTGCAATCCATGTCCTATTTCGCCTAAGAAAATACTGTAGTAATGAAACTTTGAAGTCAGTGTACTTTGGATTGGTTGATTCTAAACTACAGTATGGTTTAAGTTGCTGGGGTGGTGCCTACCACACAAGGTTATTCCCTTTAATTGTTTTACAAAAATATTTTATTAGAAAGATTTGTAATGCTAATCGTTTGGTACGGTCTATGATCTTGTTTAGAACGTTGAAAATTTTACCTTTAAAGCACTTATATTACTATAAAGTGACCAACATTTTTTTTAAAAGAAGTGGTTATTTGCAAAGTCCAATCTCAAATTCACATAATTTACGAAGCGGATTTAGCAACTTTATTCAAGTGCCGTTATTTCGAACAACTTTATACAAAAACTTCTTCACTGTTGTGTCCTGCAAATTGTTTAACAGGCTTCCAGAAGATATTCGTTTTCATAATTCGCCCAACCAAATTTTTAAAAAAATCAAAAACTGGCTTCTAACTTTCGATCACGAAGAAATCAAAAATTTGCTGCCGTATGTAAGTTAATTCCGAATTAAATTTTGAATACTTAAAACTAAGTTTTTAATACTTTATACCCCACTCTTTTGTAACTATTTTATAACTTTTTGTAACTTTCTAAATTTTTGATATGAAGTGGCATTGCTACTATTAAATTTAAAATAATATGAATGTCACTACTTATTCTTATGATCAATAATGTTATTTCGTAATTGTGATCTAATATTCTGTAAGGAAAAAAGAATAAAGAATAAATAATAATAATAATAATAATAGTTAAAAATTTACGAGTAATTTGTATAATGGGTACGTGCCTGTCTATTATTGGAATTAGGAACGACGACTTAGGAGCGACTTTCGGATTAATTTTGCCGCTTTTCAAGGAAACTATATTCATTGAAGCCAACGCTACTATAATTTGATTGATAGCTATTGGGTTGGAATTCTCAGCAGTTCCCGAGCAACCTCTTTTCAATTTTTTATCTGATGGACCCAAATTTATTTGCGGTTTATTACTGAGTTTCTAATTCTAGCTCTCTTCAACTTTACTCAGCAGATTCCACTCTGTTCGACTTTTTACCCATTATCCTAGTGACCTTTGTCAAGTGACCAGTGTTAGTTCGACGCCTATTTTGGGGTCGTCACCCTTGTAAAGTCGATTGTATTCCATTCAGGGATACCTTTTTCTTATTTTTCTGTATCTGCGTGGAGAATCTCCCTCAAATATATACATATTTCGAGGAAAATATCCATAGTTGAATATTAAGTGAAAAAAAAAATACAGCCCATTGTTACTTCAGAAGAGTATAAGTGAAACAAATTGCCAAAGTGTGTAAACAGTTATTGCATGATAAATACATAAAAGTGCTAAAATTACCTTTTCAATAGCACTCACTGAATTTTAAAAAGGATATTGAGATACCGCTACTCCCCAAAGAAAGGAAGGATGTCCAGTCCGTGCACTGAAATAAAAAAAAAAACAGCAACAAATTATCCCTGCTGACCTTTTAAATTCCCTCCATGTAATCCAAAAAAAAAATTTCCATAACTTAATTAAAATAAATATGCCAACGACAAAGGATAAAATTAATCATACACCACGGCTGCGGTATAAATATCCTTGTACTACAACGTGAATAATTTTCTCAATAAAAAATAGGAGAGTAAAGTTTTATTTGAGCCTTGTTCTGAGGGAGCAGGAATATATTTTTCCAATTATGGTTTATTCGTCATGCAATGGACGTATCCAATGAAACATGTTCCAGCGTAAAGTCATAAAAGTTCGTAAATCAGAATTACAATAACCTAAGGAATGAAAGGAATACTATCAACGGACTTCGAACCGATGCATGCGGGTACACCTGTATTCATTATAGGTATGTATTGGATTCGTTCGGCGTGCTTCTGTTATTTAAGAGATTCTTGGATAATCAATTGGCCATTTTGGATTACATCACGTTGAAATTAAAAAGTTTTTATTTTAAATCTGGGAAAAACGTAAATCGAATTTGTAACCAAACAGCCTGGATTTCAAGGAAGGAACGATTGCAGAAAATCGCCCAGCGAATAGGATCAGATTTTTTTTTTAATTTTGGAAGTAATCCTACTAAAACTAGGAGGATCTGCATGGCCAGAAGTAGTGGTATAACTGACAGTGGTCACAGTTATGTCTTCCTTCTATCCCTCCCCCCATACCATTCCATACAGAATTTGATATGCCATGAATCATTTCTCGTTTGTAGGACTCAGTCAGCCCTGCTGAATTGGCTATCGCCCATGATTTGCAGGGTCAGGTTTTCATTATACGAATATCTCCTTTAAAGTTTGAAACAGATAGATGAACTCTTAAACTAATTACAAGTTATAGCTGTCAGTAGTTATGTTTTGCCCTAAATGTTTCCACAATGAGAAACAGATTAGTAAAACTGTTTCGCACGAAAACTAGCATAAAATAAATATATTTCTCAAGACTTAACGACTATAAGCGATTCAGACAGAATCCAGTTCAAAGAAAAAACTTAAATAAAATGCGATTATTCTAATTTCCGAAATTTATTGAGTAAATTGCAAGTACGGTCACTCTGCTGGTTTAACTCGGAATGCCCAACCATTCGCCGCAGTTGTCATAACGACACCTTCTTGGTCCAGCTGTTTCTTGAAGGCATATTTTCTGGTCAATGACCCATTGGGGTCCTTTGCGGAAATTGTTAGAATCTTAGCTGCTACCGCATAGCGTATTTGGTTTTTCGTTGACCAACGAGTGCATACATCACCAATACACGCTTATGTGCTAAACGCCACTGCAGAATTCACTCATTGGGCGGGGCTAATTGTCGAAAGCACATCATTTTTTTCTATGAACCCCTCCCATGCTAGCGCCTCCACAGCTAATGTGTTGTGGATGCTTGTGGTTTTTTCTGAGTGCCCAATTTTACTGTGAGTTACGTCAGCTGATGCGTGTTTGCCGTCGGCTTTTCGAAATTGGTAAATGCCGGCGGGAAAAATGCAGCTTGTAAGAAGCTGATTTTCTTGATTGCAGAACGATGTTTGTTGCGTTGCAGCAAAAACCCATCAGCTATATAAACATGATAAATCCAATACCTTCTTGGGGTAGCCCTAGATAGTGCTGAATTAAAGAAGTCAAACTGTACCGTTTGTGGCTGTGTATCCGCAGTAACCTGCCGTATATCGCAAGATCTTGGTCCTTATCTAGAAATCATTCTCTCACCAAATTTTTATTTTAACACGTAGGCCTATCCTGCTGGAACGAACCACTATTGTCCACAACGAATTCACATAAGTTCGGAAACCAATATTCGTTGACCATTTTTCTGTATTTGTCAGAACTGACTGTAATTCGAATTCCTTTCTCATTAAAAAAAAACAAGGCTTGATGATGGCTTTCGTATAATCTACACCATAGGTGTATGTGATATGATGGTATCTGAGGAATAGCTTGTGGATTTAACTAATCGATGTATGCGTTGAGAAAAAAAAACCCTGAGTACTACTGTTGTAATACTATCAGAAGCGGCCTTGAATTCAACGAAAAGATAGAGTGTTTCAATATGAAATTCATTGATTTTGATCGATTTGCCAGTCAGGAATTCTCAACTTATTTCGTGTGACATTTTGTTCGCCTTTCTGCAAAGCTCTCTTCAGCTCATCGCAAGGTTCTCGATACTATTCTGTACCACGTCTGCACGGTGTGGATCTCTTCTGGGGTCTTACTTACTTACTTAACATAGATGGCGCTGCAGTCCAGGGTAGACCAGAGCCTCAGAAAAAATGTCTCGCCAGCTATAGCTGTCTTCTGTCGGGTCCCCCCAATTGTGCACACGAATATGGCTGAGGACCTCTTCCACTTGTGTGCACGTCTGCGTATATGAGTAACTGAACAGGCTTTTGAAACATGGTGCCTCTGGAGTTGTGATATTCGCCACCCAAATACTTAGCTTCTTCGGAGAATTGGATGGAGATCCTAATCCTCCTCCACCTCAGTTTTGAGAGGATTGACTGAAAGCCCATTTCTAGTTCATCAGTCGTCGATCTCGTCTAGGGCTGCCTGATTCAACAAACAGCACGCCTGCATCATCTGCGTATGCTTGTGCATAAACCTCAGAACTATTGAGCGCGTTCAGCAGTGAGTCGAACAACAAGCATCATAGCAGCCGTTTACCTCCACCATCACATATTGGCTACAATCAGCATCCGCAATTAATGACTAGCATTGTTCTTATGCCGTTGAAAGTTGCGTTGTCGAAAGCACTTTAAATGTCGATGAAAATGCCCAGGGCGTACTCCTTCTTGTCGACTCCGACCTCAATCCTGTCTACGAGATATTAAAGCGCACTCTCGTGAGAACGTCCGCGTTGATGGGCGCTCTGGATCGCAGACAGAGGATGTATTCACAAGGCAGTTTAGCATACATGCATCTCGAACATTCTATCAATGCTCTTCAATGTGAAGGAAGTGAGACTTATAGGTCTGAAGCCCTTGGCGGGCGTATAGTCCTCTTTTCTGATTTTCAGTATAAACGCTATTCTCACCATTCGCCAGGGTTTTGGCATGTATGCCAGCGCCAGGCTAGCAGTGAAGGTTTACTTCACATATACATAACTGGGTATATGCCATGGGTACCAGGCATTTTTAACCTATCAATGGAAGCAATAGGATGTTTAAATGGCTTTATCCGTCATAACAACTTATGAGGTGTTATGTTACTCAGTTTACTGGTAACTTAGTTAATAGGAGTTAGTTATGAGTTAGTTCTAAGCATAGTTAGTTCTTAAGCATAAAGCGTCTGCTTTCGACTCAGTGTAGGTGTCAAAACACTTGGTGAAGACACTGTTCACATTCTGAACAGCTTCCTTTAGACTTTGTTTTGTCCTGAGCTTAGGGGGATCACTCGAGCTCCTCTTTAAACTGTGTCTAGCGGATTCTTCCTCTTCAATAAGGTCGAAACCTCGCATCCGATCCTGAATTCGATGTACCTATGATATGACATAAAGACTTCCGATAGTACTTTCCAGCCAGTAATATCTTTAACATACCTGTTGGATAATGTTGAGTCGATTACTTGCTGTCTTAACCTCGTAACAAAAGGTGGCTGAGAGCCAATTGCATTTCACGTTGCATTTGCTACTGCCTCAAAAAGTATTCTGAGCTTTATCATCGCAGCATATCATAAGTTCCTGGAATCACAGTATTCAATGAATTTGTCTACCGCCTTCGGCGATGGTTAATAACGAAACATAGGGAGATTAAGCAGACGTAACGACGAGTTCGTAGTCAAAGCGCTAACCCGTATGGTGATTAAGGGGTAGCTTTGCCACTATGCCTTTACATACCGGTAGCAAAAGGTAGTCACGACAGAGAGGTCAGTTCCCTTGTCAACCGATAATCTTGTCTGGAAATTTCATTCAATAAGAAAAGTCAGCCAGAGGATAGCCTATCAGCACTGTTGGACGTTCTTGTTTGCCTTTCATCTGTTTGAATGGACACGAAGCAGAGTCAGTTCTTGATTTGTGGTATTTCGGTGGAAGAAGCAAAATATCTTAGCCTTAGGTATTTTGTTACATGAACGAGAGATTTGTTTGAACTCTTTCAAATTCTTTAGTAGATGTTTAATTTCAATCTGTTTACTCTCGCCTAAAGAGATGAGTTTTATGTCGTTGATTGTGCTTGCATTGCCATTATTGATTTATTTGAAAAAAGAGGAAAGAACCCATACGTTCGTCCCTGATCCGTGCCAACTCTTCGTTGCTCAAGGTTTTTACCTGTTGCAGAACGTAGTTCCCAACATTACACATGGAAATTGCTTGCCTTTAGAGTTCTCTTGTTGAGCGAATGCATCTCATGCATCTTCAGAAAGGATATGACTTTTATGATAACTTTGCTGGTAAAAGTGCTTCAAAACTGACTGTAATTCACACAATTTCTCCATCACTATTGATATTTATTAAACAGGCATCAATATATGTCATTTTACTTTTCATTTGAATTGTTCAGACTGATTCCCATCCTATGAAAATCGTTCAAGCATTTGTAGATAATCTCAGGAGTGGGGAATTCCCTGGCTCCTATCCAACTGCTATAATGTGCTATTGCAAATGCCGAACATGTCTGGTTTCAGGTGATTCGCATTTACACCAAAATCCCAAAGAGATTGACTTTGACGACAATTCGTCCTTGAATAAATTTATATTCCAGCTTCAAAGTAAATCCCCTAAAGGATTCCATCAAAAACACCAAATATTGTATTTAGATATTGGGAAACGTGTACGTATGGGGGAAAGTGATTTATCAATAAGTCACTGAGAGGATATATCCATCCACCTTCCGGGGGCTATCTTTCAAAATATCAGCATATAAATTTCAAATCTCAAGATTGAAATGAAACAGTTTCTGCGAAAGTTGATACGACTACGATGTTCACTTCAACCATGTTTCAACTACAGGGGTAGATTTCGAAACGTATTCAAATTAATGAGAAGAGAATCTTTAATTGCCTCGATAGTTTATTGTCAAAATTAATTTGGCTGTTAAAATGGACTATTACGAGTAACATACGAAGAAATCGGATTTGTTTGCTTTTTAAAATTTCTCACTTAATTTTTAAGCTAAAAACCTTCAATTCCCTTCAAAATATCCTCCACAGACTCTAATACACTTGTCTCATCTTTTATTCCATAGTTCAAAACATTTTTTAAATTTGTCTTCGGAGGCGATCAGTGCGTTAATTTTTTTTCTCTTCACTTCGTCGACGTCGCATACAGGGTCAAATGCAAGATCTTTTAATGAAAAAAACTTTTATCCATATATTGTAACTGTTGAAAAATTAATTAAAAACATTTAATTTTATATTTGAAGACGATATTTTTAATCCCTTCCTATCTGACGGTACTAATTCTTACTGCCTTCGGCCAAATATTTCAAATATCCGACCGCGAAAGCGACAACTATCATTGCTGATCCTTAAAAGTATTAGTTTTTTCCAGCTTATATGCATTTTTATTTATATGAATTAATATACTTTTAGATGCTAGACAAAAATTAGCTTAACTAACTTAAAATTATCTTATTCTAACTCACTGGCCCCATGCGGCACTCTAAGTTAAACCTAACACTTAAATTATGTCTTTCGACGTATCTTAGCCTACATGTTTATAACTATTTCTATTCATTATAATTAAAACTAAGAAAACATTTTTTAACAAAAAAAAAACTTAATAACATGACTTTTTTTTTATGTTGTTATAAAACTTAAAACTAGAAACCTACAGACTACCTAAAAATAAATCTTAATCTACACCTATACATATTAGGGTGTCCCTTATTTTCCAAAGTTTTAAATTACTAACGCATAGGTCTTAGTTTTGTTTATTTGCCTCTAAAACACTCGGAAATAAATTTTTACCTTATTTGTAGTACGATAACCCGTGCCGACTTGCATCGAATCATGTTCATACATGTTGCGCGGCAGTAGCGGTGCATATTCACGGCATTTGTCATTTGTTCTCAATTATTCTCGCGATTAACACGTATTGTTTTAAAAATAAAAGATGGCATTGGAATTAAGAAGGAATAAAAAATGTGTTTTCTTAGTTGGTGACGTAAATTATCAAATAAAAGGCGCAAAGTTACCGTCTAATCGTCAAGTTCTTTCGGTACTTTTTTTTAACATTGGCGAAGCTAAATTGACTGTTAGTGAAAGCGCTAATCTCGTCATTCAGGAGTGTATTATATTTTGGAAAAAAAAGCTAGAATCCCTACCAGAGCTATACCTAACTGTGTAAAAAAATACGTGTGGATCTTTACCATGCTTGGAGGGAGTTGCAAAAAAAATTCTAAAAAATACAAGATATTTACAAGCGCCGTGAGGAGGACTTTAAGAACAATTTAGATTCTTTATTTGATATAGCACACGCTGATGCTTTGGAACGGATGAAAATTGAAGAAGATAAGATATTTTTACAAAAACAAAGAGAACTAGGGCATCCAGGGTGTTTAGCGGGTGTAGACAAAAAGTTAGTCGAAAAAGAAGAAAGGGCAAGAAAAAGGAAATTTCGGAAGTTTATCGTCATCTGTTACTACGCAAGATTCTATTCAAACGCAAAGACATCATGATCAACTTACCAGCTCTGACGAAAGCCTTGAGGAACCCTTGGCATCCACCTCTCAAATGGTAAGTTCTGAAACTAGTACAAAAAGAGGAAGGAAAAACTTTATCACGCCTAAGTTAGTTTTAGCTTTAGATAGATGTCAATTAAGCATAAGGGATTCTGTCTATATACTTCAGGCTGTAGTAGAAGCACTATATTTTAGCTGTGATGATTTTCCAATAAACAAATCGTCTATTCAACGTATTCGCACACAGAGTCGAAAAGATAGAGCGGAATCTATAAAATCAGATTTTCAGAATAATATGCCTGAAATGGTGACCGTTCACTGGGATGGGAAATTATTACCTGGACTTGACGTGAGAAGTTCTAAAGAAGAACGCCTGCCAATTCTAATTTTATTTGGAGAAAAGGAACAACTTCTGGCTGTGCCCAAACTGGAGAGCTCTTCCGGCCAGAATCAAGCTAAAGTTGTGTTTAACACTTTATGAATGGAACCTCGATGACAAAGTACAAATAATGTGCTGTGACACAACTGCATCTAATACAGGGCGATTAAAGGAGCTTGTGTACTTTTGGAATAGAAACTAGACAGGGAATTACTACTGGTTTTAAAATGTGTGTTCGAAACAAAAATCCACCAAGTCACAAGTAGCGCTGATATCCCACTGTTCAAAAAGTTTAGAGACAACTGGAAAACTATTAATCCTACTGCCATTGAAACATATACTGACATTTTGTAATACAACAATAGAAGATTTGTTGAGATTTTATAATCAACAACTGCAAAAAAACATTGGACGTGACGATTATCGGGAACAGATTGAACTATCTATTATTTTCTTAGGAGGAGACAGTGAAAAAAAAATTAAAATTAGACCTCCCGGAGCGATGCATCAAGCAAGGTGGATGGCTAGAGCTATTTATTCTTTAAAGATATGTTTGTTGTAATCTCAGTTCAAAATTAACGCCAAGGATAGGCGAGCACTTCAAGACGTCTGTTTATTCATTGTGGTTATACTCGTATATGTAAAACCATGGCTTGGATGTAGTCTGGCGGTGAAGGCACCAAATCAAGATTTGTGCTTTTTAAAGAGGCTTAAGGAATACGAAACTGTTGACAAATTGATCTACAAAGCAGCCCTGAGCAAGTTTAGTCAACATCTTTGGTACTTGTCAGAAGAAATTGCCGTTTTATCACTCTTTGATGATGAAGTTAATGAACAAATCAACATATTGTAGTGAATTTCCAAAGAGAGAGTTTGTATGATTCTGGGAAGAGATACATTCCATCTGAAGAAGATATGTCTGATTATTTGTATAGTAGGTAAGAATACAATAAATAGTACTATTTTTTATACTGTTAATTGTTAATAATACTGCTTTATTTATTGTTGCAGGAAAATCATTAAGTAATTTTGTGTCTGTCAAGAGCACAAATTTATTTTCTCGATTAAAAATTGATAAAAATTTCCTCCAGACACCCGTTTCTATATGTAAAAAAGGGACCCTCAAAAGAAAATATCCTGCCTGATCTGTACTTCTATCTTCTTTTAATAAATATTTCATAAAAATTTTAATATTTCAATTGATTTAGCTATATATATAGAAATTTTCAAAATCTTCAGAGTTCTGTCGGTACGGGTTAACGTTGACGTAGGAAGATGAAATTTTGTATTTAAGTAAGTCTGGGTAGTTTAAAAAGAAATAGGAGGTATGCATTTCGATATCTAAAAAAAATCGTTTGTTCACTCATATAAGGGATACCCTAATACACATGTCCCCTAATTCGTCAAAGATTATTTAGGAAATGGGCACATTCTAAGAAAAAAATCGTTCTACAGTATGGGTCTATCTCCAATGTTGACATAATTTATCGAGGATTTAAGAAGAGGCTTACTTTGTTATACCCTGACCCATGTTAACGGAAATTGCTCTGTTAGTTAGTTAACGGTAGAAACTTCTTGTATAACTTTGTTTTTAGAAGAAATACTAGCCCTTGTAACGGCGTTTAAATAAAATTGATATCTTGTTTGAGTCTTTAGATATTCAATTTGTAAGTCTGTTCCTTTTTCATTGCGAATGCTAATTTTTGACTTTGAGGTCACTTTTCTCCAGAAAATGCGTAATAAACATAACGTTTAACTATTTTTTTCTTATGGAAGTAACAATAGTATTAAAAAAATCATCAAGTTTGCACAAAAACCCATAGATTTTATGATACTTGGGAAAACATGCAGCAGGTAAAAGAATTAATTTATTACTATTTTATTTGACTACCTGTCAAAACCCTCATTTCTTTGAATGCATTCCAGATTATGTCTTCATCTCGGAAATTTGGATTTGGAAATTGCGAAAAAAATGATTACTACAATATATACCCGGTTTCAATTTCTATGCTAACATTTATTTATTTATTTATTTTATTTATTATTATATTCATTGTACATATAAGATATAAATTATACATCTTTTAAGGTGCACATGCTTATTTTACATTTCAGAGTTAAAATATTTTAAATAATACACTTAGACTTATAAAGGGAATTCAGTTTAAAAAGTTAAATGAAATAAAGAAGAAAAGAAAGGGAAGAGAGAGAAAATATGAAAAGATAAAAAAAAAAATAAAATAAATTCTGGAATTAGGAGTTTTCGGCAAAAAATGTAAAGGTCTTTTTCACGAAAATGTTTGTTTTGCTTTTAAGTTTAAAACTGAAGGGAAGTTGGTTCCAAAGCATGAACGGCATGAACAAAAAATTGCCTTGAGGTCACAAGGTACTTATATCTGGGTAGAAATATTTATAATGTCCGATTACTTCTTACAAACTTGATATGGTCAAAAAGATATTATGGTTCTTTAGATTAGATATTACTTTTTTTAATAATAACAAAGTTCGCTATTTCAAAAGATTTGATAAGGAGCAGCCTGCTATTTGTATAGAGTAGTCGGAAATGTGGTCGTATCTTTTCAGATCAAATATATATCCTGCGCAGCTATTATATGCAACAGTTAGTTTTCTCTTGGACTCAAAGCTCATGTTAGCAAATAGCTCGCAGCTGTACAGAAAAATGGGTAAAATAAATGATTTTATTAATCTGAGCTTCATATTGGTTGGTAAATACTTTGCTGTGGGACTTAGGCCTCGAAGCGCACCATAGATTTTTGAAACTGTCCTATTTATATGTACATCCCAGTTTAGGTCGAAATTAAAGTAAACCCCCAAGATTTTTTGTGTTTTCCACATATGTGATTGTGTTCTGGTTGAGGAGGAGAGTAGGGAAGTATTCTTTACATTTGCTTCTGCTTAAGATCATGGCTTTGGTTTTTGTTACATTGAGCTTCAACTTATTTTCAGCCGTGCAAGATGAGATTTTACACAATTCCTGATTCATTCTGCTGGAGACTGGTATTATATCCGCTTTTGGGAACATTTTATAAATTTGAACATCGTCTGCACAGATATGGTATTCGGAATCTGTGAAACATTCAATTATATCGTTAATGAAACAGGAAAATAAATGGGGTCCTAGCACAGAGCCTTGTTGGACACCCATTGGAACCTTTAATCCACTAGAGCACTTAGTTTCGTGAAACATATACTGTGACCTATTGAAAAGGTATGATTTGATCATCTTGCATAAGGAGTTTTCAAAGGAAAACTTAGTCTTAAGTTTATTCAGTAAAATGTTATGATTGACGCTCTCGAATACCTTTGAAATATCCAAGAATACAATCAATCTCACCATATCCTTGTCGAACCCAGCACGAATATCTTCACAAATTTTGATCAGAGACGTGGAGGACGTTATTAAGAAAAACCTTTATCTGATTGCTTATAATTGTTTCCATAACTTTGCTCAAAAATGGTAAAATGGAGATTGGGCGGTATTCGGTTTTGTTAGCTGAGGAGGGCTTAGGTAATGGCAAAACGTTGGCTATTTTCCAAATATAAGGGGGAAACAGAAGTGGTCAAAATAGTATTAAAAATAAACGTTATCTGTTGTAGTAAAATGGATAGGAGAGTCTTAATAAATTCTAGTTGGATGTCATCTGAACCAATAGCTTTTGACTTCATTTTTAAAATTGCATGGCCAACCGCCGCTATGTCAACACAAGAAAGTGAAAAAGTATCTCCTTGATTAGTATAGGAATTAGGAACGTGTGAGCTTACGGTCGATTGGGGTTGAACGAATTTCCGACTCAATACCTCGATATTTATTTGATCTGTAATAGATTGCTTACTTCGAATTATTCCAGCCTGACGAACGTTTTTCCAAAAAGTGGAACTTGAATCACCAGGATTAAATTGGTTTTTAAAGAAAGATTTTTTGTTTCTCTTTATAAGATAAGTGGTGGAGGCGACTCTGGAAAACTGTAGCAATGATACGGTTTCTCCAGGTTAATCTCCACCACTCAAAAAAGGCTTCGGCCGCACTCATTCTGCGTCTTTCCAAAAGCGCAGAAGACATAATTCTAATCCAGGAACGATGGATTGCAGAAGGCGTGGTTCGTGGACTTAGGACACCCTCATACGTTCCGCTCTATATAAGAGACATAGGTAAGATTAGAACTTGTATATTAGTGAAACGTAGCCTTAATGTATTTCTACTTCCCAACCTCAGTGACCCCGACCTAACCGTTGCCAGATTAGAGACTGCCAAAGGCTCTTACTGGCTGGCATCGGCTTACCTTGGCCACGACCAAGTGGGCCCTCTCCCTGGTGATAACCTAGAAAGGGTGGTACTGGAAGCGGGAAGGCAAAAAACTGGCCTCATAATCGGATGTGATGCTAACGCACATCATACGGTATGGGGCAGTACCGACATCAATGATAGAGGTGAGTCACTTTTAGACTATATTTTAAGTACTAACCTCTTAATTTGCAATATTGGCAATGAGCCCACTTTCATAACAAAAAACCGACAAGAAGTATTAGATATTATTCTTGTCTCCGACAGCATCACCCAAAGGCTAACAAACTGAATGGTATCGTCTGAACACTCCTTTTCAGACCATATATACATCCAATTCAGTCTGAGTGATGCTCCCACCAGCCAACCAGCTTTCCGGAACTACCGGAAAACTGATTGGACAAAGTATAGAGGAATACTGTCGGAAACGATATCCTCTAAACTATCAAGTCCCCCGCGTGACACCAATGAGCTCGACATGAAAGTCAGGGAATTTACTCTGACTCTCAATAAGGCTATGGCTGCTTCCTGCCCTCTTATTCAACCAAGAGGCAAGAAAAAGCCACATTGGTGGACATCGGCACTAGGACTGCTCAGAAACACCTGCAGAAAACTTTTCAACGCAGCAAAAAGCACAAGAAAAGTGACCGACTGGGACTCATATAAAGAATCCCTCAAATTATACAAAAAAGAACTGAGGAAGGCAAAGCGACAATCCTGGAGGTCATTCTGCGACAAAATCACAGAAACCTCTGAGGCTTCACGGCTAAGAAAAATCCTCTCAACAAATCCTATGATGCCCAGCTGTTTGAAAAAAACCGATGGCTCTTGGACAACCTCAAGTGATGAATCACCCAACCTGCTTCTGGACACCCACTTTCCAGGTAGCTCCCAACTCGCGGCCAGTAGCAGTCCAAATAAGCCTACTGCAACCGTGACCAAAATTCATAGTCTGATTACGAGAGACAAACTGCTCTGGGCGCTGCATAGCTTCAAACCATACAAGTCTGCTGGTCCGGACGGTATCATACCTGCCGAGCTACAGAGATCCTCAGATATTATTCTACCAGTGTTGGAAAATATTATGAGGAGCTGTGTAGAACTTATCCACATTCCACTGTTATGGAGAGAAGTCAATGTAGTATTCATTCCCAAAGCTGGAAAATGTTCTCATGTGGTCCCAAAGGACTTCAGACCTATAAGTCTATCATCATTCCTTCTGAAAACTTTAGAACGACTGATTGATATCCATATTCGAGCTAAAGTTGATCCAAGACTTCTGTCTACGGCTCAACATGCCTACTGTAAAGGAAAGTCGGTGGAAACGGCTTTGCACTCTCTGACTAGCCACATCGAACGATCCCTACAATATAAGGAGTACACAATGGTTGCTTTCCTAGACATAGAGGGCGCCTTTAACAACGTCAACACATCCGCAATCACGACTGCGCTGTCAAATCTGCAGGTAGACGGCTCACTTGGGGAGCTGATTAATCTAATGCTAACAAGCAGGATAATCAACTCCAAACTGGGTGAGACTTCTGCTAAAAGATATGTCAGTAGGGGTACGCCGCAAGGCGGTGTCCTCTCCCCCCTTCTCTGGAACTTAATGGTTAACGAACTACTGATATACCTGGAAGCGGGTGGTAGCAGAGTGGTTGCCTATGCGGATGACGTTGCCATAGCCGTCTCAGGAAAACATTTAAATACCATTAAAGAACTCCTCCAAGTAAATCTTAACAGATTAACCTGCTGGGCAGATCGCTGTGGATTGGGAATAAACCCCCATAAAACTGATGTTGTCCTCTTTTCTAGGAAATATAAAATTCCAATCATAGACCCTCCTTCAATAAACGGTACCAGTTTAGCTTTCTCCGATACAGCAAAATATCTGGGTCTCATTTTTGACAGGAAACTAAACTGGAAACCTAACATTCAAGAAAGAGTCAATAAAGCTACAATAGCTTTATTCTCTTGCAAAGCCATTGGGAACAAATGGGGCCTTCAACCTCGCATAACCCACTGGCTATACATCTCGGTCATAAGACCGATACTTACTTACGGGGTGGTTGTCTGGTGGACGGCCTTGGAAAATGCAGTCAACCGCATTAAATTAAGCAGAGTCCAAAGAACAGCATGTCTATGCACAAGCGGAGCCTTGCGGTCTACCCCCTCTGCGGCATTAGATATTCTGCTTCACTTGACACCCCTCGACATTTTTAGCAAGCAAGTAGCTGCGACTGCAGCTATTCGCCTTAAAGCGACTAAACAGTGGACAAATAATTCATTTGGCCACGCCAACATTCTTAATACATTAGGATTCCTCACAGAGAACATCGATTACACCATACCTGAACTTTGGTTTGACAAAAACTTCCATGTAAGCTTCCCCTCTAGATCATTCTGGGAGGAGGATGCTTTCATGGAGGACAAGTCAATCCATCTCTACACAGATGGATCTAAAACCGACAGCGGAGTTGGTGGCGGTGTTTTCTCAGATAAGCTAAATCTAAGCCTCTCTTTCCGCCTTCCAAATCACTGTAGCGTGTTCCAGGCGGAAATTTTGGCGATTAAAGAAGCTCTGTCCTGGCTGAAGAAAAACGTGATATCTGCAAAGGATATCCGCATATTTTCGGATAGTCAGGCCGCCATCAAGTCCCTGGACTCGGTCTCATTGTGTTCTAAAACTGCCCTTGAATGCCGATCATCTCTCATGGAGATGGCAGAGCAGTTCAACATTCACCTCTGTTGGGTGCCGGGCCACAGAGACATTCCAAGGAACTGCAGAGCCGATGAACTCGCCAAAATTGGAACCACTCTACCTATCCTACCGGACAAAGGTAGTATAGGTATACCAATCGCTACGTGCAAACTAACACTAAAGCTAGATGCCAATAAAAGAACGGACCTTAGGTGGACTGCTGGACAAACATGTCTAGCGACCAAACAGATCTGGCCAAGGCTGGATCTGAGTCGATCTAAGTGTCTGATCCTTTTAGATAGGAAACATCTCAGCGCCATAATAGGTGTCATTACCGGACACTGCCTCATAGGCAAGCACGCAAGAAGGCTTGGCGCTTTTACTAACGATTTCTGTAGAAGCTGCATGGACGAGGAAGAGGAGGAGACAATCCCCCACTTACTCTGCACATGCCCAGCTCTCTCTCAGAGAAGGAAACTTTACCTAGGAGCTTTCTTCTACAACGACCTAAACGATCTAGAAAAAATAGACATTAACAGTCTCCTACGCTTTATTAAAAGCTCAAACTGGTTCCAGTAGTAAGAAGATCATAGATCCACGAGGCATCACAATGGGCCAATAGGCCTAAGTGGGTTGGTATTTCCAACAGCCACTCTTACCTAACCTAACCTTATAAGATAAGTGACTGCATTACGGGCAACCTTGAATTCATTATGAATAACAGAACATTTATATCTTCGCAATCTCGCATATAAATCATCACGCGCCTTAATGTGGTTTCTTACTTCTGGTGTTATCCATGGACAATTATTTTTCTTAAGTTTTTTATGTTTTACTTTCACATGATTGTTAAAAAGGCAATAAATATTATTATTGAAGTATTCAATCTGTTTATTAACATCACATGTTGAGTAAATAGGTGACCAGTCAACGTTTCGGGTATCATTGAACAGATCCACTAAATTTATTCCCGAATAATCGTAGTAGATTGCAGACGTATCCACTGTATTGGTAAGAAGCGCATTAAGTGTCACGAAAATTAAGTCGTGATGTGAGAAAGCAGGTGCCAGAAGTTGGTCATAATGCATAACCAAGTTGGTGCTAGAAACTAGAAAAACATCTAAGAAGGTGGATGTATAATTTGGTTTAAAATGTGTGGGCTGCTTGGTGTTAATAAAACTTAGGCCAAAAGAATCCACCATTTCGATGAAATGTTTATTTTTATTATCTAATAAATTAATATTAAGATCTCCGCAAATCAGAATATCAGTGTACAAGGGAACTAACTCTTCTAGAAGATTTCTTACTAAGGTAGAAAGCGCTACATCAGGTGCAATATAAATGCAACCAACTAAAAATTTACCACATTCACTCACTTTTTCAATAAATAGATATTCTATTGATTCGTTGAATGACGACTTTTTTATGACATTAAAATTAAACGAATTTCTAATTAAAACAGCTGTCCCTCCTGCTAGTTTTTTACATCTATCAGCGCGTTTAATTTTAAAATTATTTAGTTTAAAAAGATCGTCACACATCTCCGACTTTAACCAAGTCTCAGATATGCATATGATATCAACTTTGCTACCTACTTTGGGCATTTAGGTGACAGATATTGATACCTTTCTTTTGTTTGCATAATGTATCAACCAGGATATTGCATTCGAGCATGGAACCGCCCTCGATGTTAGAGCCAGCGAGGGCACCTAGTAACAACAACAAAACCAACACCAACACTTTCGGAAAGCTTGACACAAAACTTAATTAAAGGTAAAGATTTAAGTTTTAAGAATAATATAATATAATAAGAAGGAAGAAAGAAAGAAGAAAGAGATTTAAAATTATAAAGAAAAGGTAAGAGAAAGAAGGAAGAAATAAGAGATAGAAAAACATTACGTAATTTTTTAGATTTTTGGACACAGAATTTCATCGTCATTCGTTTTGTCTGTTGCTTGACATCTGAGAGTATTCGCATTCAAAGTTTCTTCTTCGTCTATGATGATATTGTTTCCATTTATACTCTCTTTAACCAAAACAATTCCATTCCTTGTAAAACCTGAATAAATTATCTTTTGACGCCTAAGTTGAACAGCACGTTTAAGAAGAGAACGATTTTTTTTCGTAAGGCTCTCATTTAAATATATGCTTTTATCCGAATCCATGCCGATGTTGCGAAGAGAGACCGGAGAGTTGAACTTCAGAATCATAGGTGGGTCATTGCATCCATCTCGAAGGTGGGAGCAAAATATCGATCGCAAAACTGGAGGCTGGCAATCAATGGTGTGACATAAAAGATTGAAAATAGATTTGGGGTTTTCATTTTGCAGCTGTGGTACTCCAAAGAGAATTGCTTCCGCAGCAAGACGCAATGAAAATTACGCTGCAGGTGGTGTTGGGTTTTTTGTTAAAGGTGAATATCAGATTCTCGATTTCTTAAGTGCCGATATTATTAGAGTTGCCTGTGAAATAAATAATGAAGTTTACGTGTTTCTGTGTGTTTATAGACAACATATGTTTAATATATTAATGTTCATAATGGAATATTCTGGTCTTTTGGAAAACGAAAGAACAAAAAATCTAATTATCTTAGGGCATTTTAATTTGAACATTTTGGAAACTAGTAAGATGGTCTCGAGTTACATGGCGTTATTATCAACGAATGGTTTAGCTTCTTTTATCAATGAGCCCACTAGGACAGTATCGGGCAAATGTTTAGATCACATTTATGGTCGATTTAATAATGTTTCTTGGAGTAATTGTGAGAAATATGTTTTTGATCTGAGGATAACTGATCATTCTATGACAGGAATATTAGTAAGCGTTTCGAATAGCATTGCTGGTAAGGATTCAAAACTCCCTAGTAAGCAATTGATAATTAACTTCAGTAAGCTTAAAAACCATCTGATAAATAGAGCTCTGGGTAGATGATTTCTTGTGTAGAAATGCTTCAAAGTCCTTTACAATCTTTATTAGTTCCCTAAAGAAACATATTCTGAGTTGTTCCTTTGCCCTCGAGAAAAGTGGTAAAAAGACTGAAACCGTGCATATCTATGTATTTATTGAATAAAGTAAAAACAAACTTAGAATCAAATGCTGTAAGTACCCAAGAAATTTGATCTTGAAAAGAAAATACAAGAAATTGTGCGGTGAACTCGAAAAGGAGATTCCTATGCCGTGATACTTATTACCGTTTCCAATTCAATTCTGCTAAGGGAAACTTAAAATATGAATGGCAGGTAGTTAACAACATTCTAAATAAATCGTCTTCCTCTAAAAAACCTACAGTTATACATGCCGGTGACTGCGAAATGACCGACAAACTTACTATTGCAAATAAATTCAACCAGCGTTTGAATTGCTTCAGTCGAAGTAGCAAAAGTTGTACAATTTTTGTTTTTCACAGCTTTGACTGCCTTCAACTCTTTAAAATGAACTATTGCTTCTGCTTATGCTTCTGAATAAAATAGGCAGCCACAGTCGAAGCAAAAGCAGATAACGATCACTGATAAAATGCACAGAAGCTGCAGCAGTCTTTGTTTTATAATTTCTCAATTTGCTTTGCTGTTGCTTTCGGTCAGCAACATAAGTCGGAGCAGCAGCAATGTGTTGACTTTTGAAAGTCGAAGCAGTCGCAGTCAACTGTTTTCTGTTTTTGCTGTTTGTATCCGCATATTTTTATAGCCTGCACAAATTTTTTGATAATTTTGTTGTGTATGTGTACTTCATATTATATATTTGCTGATTATTGAAAATAACATATTTTTCACTTACATAGTAAATTAAGAAAACAAGAATTATAAAAAAAAATGAGAAGATATTGAAAGGAAAATAACATGTTATTCTGAGTCTTGGTCATCTTCAAAAAGAGGCAAAGTATCTATGGCTGTGTCCAGATAACTTGGATTTAATTTGACCAGCAAAATATTTTCAAGCACATCCTGGCTTAATCGATTTCGGTTAGTTAGTACAAGCCTTAGCGTTGAAAATGCCCGTTCAACCGTCACCTATTACAAATGAAATTTATAATGCTGTGATCTTTAAAGAATTCGTATTCGTATACCTGAGTTTGTGGTACTGCAAAACAAACATTGCTAATTGAGTATAATTCCTGGTCGGTGTACTGCTTATCTTTCCAAAACGATAGAACATCTGTATCACTTTTTTTGAATGGAAGTTGGAGATTTTCAATCTTTGTACACACGGCATCAAAATTAATTTTGTGTAGTTTAATTAAATGAGTTTTCAGATTAGATAGTCTATTATTTTTAAGCTTATTTTTACATGTTTTACACATAGCCAAACCGTCGTCTACATTATTTTCAAAATAGTTCCAAAACTCATTTTTGTTCCCCATAGCAAAACAATTATATTCAAACGTTGATGCGGCTGAACTAAAAGAAACTGTGGGTATAATTCTGATCATCATATTTCTTAAGCAGACCAACCCTTAAAGAATAAGGAGGAAAAAAAACAAACAAAAAAAAGTGGTAAGGAAGCAATAGGCAGAACAGAAAGCAGTTGACTGCGACTGCTGCCGACTTGCAAAAGTCAACACATTGCTGCTGCTTCGACTTATGCTGCTGACCGAAAGCAACAGCAAAGCAAAGTGAGAAATTATAAAACAATGACTGCTGCAGCTGCTGTGCATTTTATCAGTGATCGTTATCTGCTTTTGCTTCGACTGTGACTGCCGATTTTTTCAGTAGCATAAGCAGCAGTAAAAGCAGAACAAATGAAACTCATATCAGTTTTTCAAACACTGAATTCAACAACTATTTTACTGATATAGCCAGCAACCTACAACCGTGTCCGGTTCTTCCACTCATAGATGTACGGAACAGTTTCAAGAAAACAGTTTTGTGTTCAATCCCTTTACTCCTCTCGAGGTATTTAAAGCTATTGGTACTCTAAAAAAATCTAATTCGTGTGGGTTTGATGGTATTTCTAGTTTCATCCTTAAAAGAATTGCATGCTTCATTTTAGACGTATTGGTACATATCTTTAATTGTTGCGTATTTGCAGGTGTATTCCCGGAAGCACTTAAATGTGCAGATGTTATACCAATACATAAAAAAGGTTCTGTTGCTGAAATCTCTAACTATATGTCCATATCTCTTCTTCCAGTTCTCAGTAAAATCTTTGAGAAACTTGTAAAACTTGTAAAAAATGAGTCACGTTCGGAACTTTATGCACGGAAGTTCTTTCAGTGTACGTTTCTAACGAGAAAAGAAAATTTAAAAACAAGCAAAATTCCCAAACGCGTGCGATTGACTTATGTAGAAGATCCTCAGTCTTCAATTAATAAGTTCCGCAAAATGGGAACTAAAGATAAAAATTCTCGAGATAACTATTTCGCGTCCCTACAGTGTCTACCAGATTCTGATAATGAGGAAATCGAATTTGTTGACGTGATAATAAATTCATCGTCTTCGAAAAAAGTGAAAATTCCATCGGTATGTGTTCTACATAAATCGACCACCGAAGTCCATTCTCTCCTTCGCGAAACATTAATTGATAATTATTATATAAAAAAAATATCTATTGGAATCAAAACAAATTGTGAAAGTATTGAGTCATACAATAAATTATGTGCAGTGATTATGTCTAAGAACTGGAAATTTTTTACTCGTGATCTTCCTGCATCAAGGTCACTTAAGGTGGTGTTATATGGACTAGATGAGATGCCTGTTGAAAAACTCAAAAAAGAACTTTTAAATCTTGGTCTTAAATGCCAGAATATTAAAATGATAAATGTCAAACATGAGCGTTTTACTAAAGTGCTCTTTCTAGTGTTTCTTGAAATTGGCTCTGTGAAACTATTTGACCTCAAAACAAAAATTAAGTCAATTTTTAAGACTCAAGTCAAGTGGGACTTTGCACGTAGGCAGCGCAACAGGTTAACACAATGTTATAATTGTCAAATGTACGGCCATGGAGAGAAGAATTGCCACGTAAAAACCCACTGTGCCAAATGCGCGGGGAGTCACAAGACGAGTGAGTGTGATTCCAACACCATTCTTTGCGCAAACTGTAAGGGAAATCATAAATCCAACGATCCGTCTTGTGTGAGCCGTTTGAGCTTTACCGAAATGAAGCATAAGCTTTCTACAAAAAACAATATGCTTCGTTCGAAGAACAAAACGTCAACATTTAAAATCAACTCTACGGATTTTCATGCTCTTCCATAGCATCACAATACTACTGTCGCCAAAGAACCTGAACCGGTTGATAACCGCAACACGTCTAATAACCTTATCGGTAATAAGACAAGCGAGCTGCTTTTTTCTATGGATGAGATTAATGCACTCACAACAGAGATGTTAACGTTACTTGGTAAATGCACAACTAAGGCTGAGCAATTCAGTGTTATAACCCAATTAGCCATTAAGTATGTATATAAGTCAAAATGAGTAATCGTAGTCTAAAAATAATTTGTTGGAATGCTAGAGGCATTCGAAGTAAAAAATTGGAATTATATGCTTTTTTTGTCAAATATAATATGTCGGGTTAATAACGGAAACTTGGCTAGATTCAAATATTAATATATCGAACCCTATGTATATTTATTATCGCCTTGACAGAGAAGAGAGAAGAGGAGGTGGGGTTGCAGTTATAGTCAAGCGTTCAATCCAACATAAAGTTCTACCAATTATTGGAACCAAGAGCATTGAAAACATCGGAATTGAGGTTCCTTTTGTAAATCGTTCGTCATTAAAAATATACAGTGCTTATTTTCCGGGTGGGTCTTCTTCACGGCAGAGACGCGAAAACCTTCGTCACGATATAAGGAAATTGATCAGTGTCAACAATACTTATTTAGTAGGGGGGGGGGATGTTAATTGTCGGCATAGAAACTGGGGATGCCTTAGGGCGAACTCTTGGGGTAATACTCTTGTTGACCTCAATTCCAGCCACCCTTTTTGATATTCTTTACCCTCCCCATCCAACTTATTTCCCATCAAGTAGAAGGAACAATCCATCTACTTTGGATCTGTTCTTTACCGACAGGACTGAACTATTTACACAGCCGTTGCAATCAATGAACTTAGCTCAGATCACCTTCCAGTTTTATGTAGTGTCCGTCTTACCCCTATTCATACAACTAATCTGGTTTATGACTTTCTAAATGTAGATTGGGTAAAATTTAATAGACATGTACGAAATAATCTTCCCAGCAGTGATGACTTAGCCACAACCCATTCGCAAATAGATCAGGCAGTTGAATAATTTACCAAACTGATCTCTGATTCTGTAGATCTATCTGTGCCTAAAAAATCTCTTCCCAATAAAACTTTTACAACTCTCCCTTGCTATATTATAAAATTCATAAAAATTAGAAATTCACAGAGATGGAAGCGAACGAGGAATGAAATATTTCTCACATCGCTTAAGTTATGGAACGAGATTGTAAAAAATTCGATTGATAGCTTTAGAAATAAATGTTGGAACAAAAAGCTACAGGTTCTGGAAAAAGGCAGTAAGCCATTCTGGAACATAATTAAAGTTATAAAAAAAGACATGTACACATACCTCCATTTAAAATAGGGAATTCAATATTGATCTCAAATACGGATAAAGCGAACGCCCTGGCCATAGAAATTGCTGATAACCATTTGATAACCAATAATATCACATCTTCACCCAGTATTAAATTTTCAGTTGATCAGTCTATGGGTATTCTCAATTCGTACATTTGCAACAGGAACTCTAATTTTGTATCTAAAGATGAAGTTGAAATTGTTGTAGCAAATTTAAAAACACACAAAGCTTCTGGCGTCGATGGGATTAAAAATGCATGTCTCAAACATCTTCCTGACGCGGGAATTAAATATCTCCAACGTCTATTTAATGATTGCTTTCCGAATGCTTGGAGAAATGCCAAAGTTGTACCCGTATTAAAACCTGGTAAAGACCCGAATGTCACTTCTAGCTATAGGCCAATAAGTCTGTTAAGTTGTCTTAGTAAATGTTTTGAAAAAATAATTAAAAATAAAATCGTTGCCTTCATGGATGGGAACATCATTCTGCCAAGAGAACAATTTGGTTTCAGGCCTTTTTGTAGCACAGTTCATCAAGTATATCGCATTATGAAAAATATAAAAAATGAATTTACAACAGGAAAAAGCACTGGCTTAATATTACTAGATGTCGAAAAAGCATTTGACTCTGTTTGGCATCAAGCTTTGTTGCATAAAATGATAAGATACAACTTCCCTTTGTCCATTGTAAAAATAGTGCAGTCCTTTTTGACGTGTCGTAGCTTTAGGGTCTCCGTAAATGGGTCACTATCAAGGGCAAACCAAGTGAAAGCTGGAGTACTACAAGGATCAGTACTTGGCCCAATTTTATTTAATTTATACACCTCTGACTTTCCTATACTTACCAACTCAAATATTGCCTTATTCGCGGACGATATTTGCATCTACTCGTCTGATGCAATTGGTTCTAATATTGTAACCAATTTGCAATCCTCATTAAACATAGTCCAAGAATACTATAATAATTGGAAGTTTAAAATAAATGCTTCTAAGACTCAGGCTCTCTTTTTTACTCGAAAAAGAAAAGCCTGTTTCCTTCCAAGCCACAATCTTTCCCTTAATGGCAATCACATTGAGTGGAGATCGAGTGCCAAGTATGTTGGGATCTATTTAGATACGCGACTGACTTTTAAGCTACATATTCAAGAAGCAATAAGAAA
The DNA here is from genome assembly GCA_949129095.1 of Volucella bombylans. Classification (NCBI taxonomy): domain Eukaryota; kingdom Metazoa; phylum Arthropoda; class Insecta; order Diptera; family Syrphidae; genus Volucella; species Volucella bombylans. The sequence goes on along the minus strand of OX422142.1, from coordinate 140,338,486 downwards.
AATTAACATTACTACCAGAATACTATATCCGTTTATCTGTAGGAATTCTAAAATGAGCAACGAAAATAAGATTTTAATTTATAAGGCCATTTTTCAATCTATAATCTTTTATGGGTGTCCTGTCTGGGGAAAGTGTGACGAAAGTTACATACTTAGGCTTCAAAGAGCTCAGAATAAAGTTCTTAAAACCATGTTAAATCTTCCCTGGTTTTTCTCTACTGAAGAACTACATAAACTAACTAAATTGGAAAAAGTCATCGACAGAATCGCTAGACTGCATGAAAAATATAACACTTCATGTTTAACATCTGACAACGACTTGATTTCAAACTTACCTTTGTAATACTGAGCCTCTAAATTGTTATCCAAATAACTCAGTGCTTAAATGTAAACAAACTATGATTGTTTTCCCCTAAATTATTTATTTGTGTTATATACTTATTTACTTGTTATTTATTTTTTTTTGTTTTTTCTTTCTTATTTATTTATATATTTATATATTTATTTAATTATTTATTTATTTATTTATTTATTTATTTATTTATTTATTTATTTATCTATTTACTTATTTATTCTTTTAATAAGCTGAAATCAAGCCTTGTGTTTTTGGTTCTCACCGAAGCTCTTCTCTCTTCTCTGTCCAAGCGGCGTACTCATTCTAAAGAAGGTTTTTTAACTGTGGAATTTTCCTTCAAATCTATTGTTATTTTTTCTCTGTCTAATTGTATTATTGTAATAATTTTTCAGTAGTAAGGTATATATATAACCGTATCTCTGTCGAATCATAAATATTGTTATACAAATTTAAGTTTTGATCACAAATAAAATAACTAACTAACTAACTTGTAAAAAATATTTTAGTGAATTTTTTAAATGCAACTAAGTTTTTCAATCCAATTCAGTTTGGTTTTCAAAAGGGGAAGTCAACTGAAGACGCACTACTAGAGTTTTGCTCTCAAATAATGTCAAATCTCGATAGTAAAAAGTGCACTGCTGGTTTGTTTATTGGCATCACCAAGGCCTTCGATATGGTCAATCATAATCTTTTATTGAGAAAAGTGGAAAAAGCAGGTCTTCGTGGTTTCATCCTTGGTTGGTTCAGGTCGTATCTTGGAAATAGGTCGCAAAGAGTGAAATTAGATGATATTAGGAGTGAAGTTAAGTTCTTCAACTTGGGTGCACCCCAAGGCTCTGTTCTAAGACCAATTTTGTTCTTGATATACATAAATTCACTTTTTCATTTAATTTTAAAGGTACACCAACTGCTTTTGCTGATGATATTGGCTTTTCCTATGGTTATAACAGTCCATTGGATCTGGTTTCGGACATTAATTCGGATCTCAATTACTGAGAAACTGGTTTACTGAACATATCTTGGCTATAACTTAGATGCAAATGTTTATTTTCATACACCCGAGTGCCAAAGATACAAACTGTCCGTTTATCATTGTGCGGCTGGTATTTCTTCTAAATCTTTTTGTAGCTAATTGAACTGCAGTGATAAATGTTTTTTAATTGAGAAAGTTAATGAATATAAATACTTGGGACTCACTATAGATTCTAGAATGAGCTTTCTGAATCATGCAGAAACATTGTGAAAGTATTTTCGATGGACTCTCAGACACTTCTTTTATTTGCGTATTATCTGCTCGAATATACTCCTGAAAACAATCTATTATGCAATATTTCATTCTAAGTTGCAATATGGAATCGCTTGTTGGTGAGGTGCATATTTAAATAAAATTCAACCCTTGTTAACCTTGCAGAAATATGTAGTAAAAATAATATGCCGTAAGCCTGGGAGACATCCTAGTTATCCTTTGTTCTGTTACCTAAACATTCTTCCAGTTCGTCATTTATATTGTTTTAAGGTTTTAAAAGCATCCTCTGGTAGTCGTAACTTTCGTTCAATATCATCTTATAATCTACATGGAAACTTGTCTAATATGTTATCTGTACCTACTTTTCGTACCACTGCTTATCGTAATTTTTACTCTATTTTGTCGTTTCGCTTATTTAACAAACTTCCTCACACAATCAGAGCAATTTCAACATCTGGTTTGTTTATAAAACATTTAAAAACTCTGGCTCCTCCAATTTAACTATGCTAGTCTAGAATCATTTATTCACTGATGCTCGACTTCTGATATTCTGGTTAAACCTTAGCTCATTATTGTATTCATCCTTTGTTAAGGTCCTTTGAAGTGACATTCAACACTATTTTCATTACTTCTGTAATCTCCTTATTTCTGTTACTCTGCATTTAAGGTTTTTATTTACTTATTTTAAGATTTGTGAATTATAATGAATTTGTAAGAAGGAATAAATTATATCAATATCAATATCAATATCAAAGTTCTCAGAAAGGGTTAGGTTTGGGATGGTATAAAAGACTATAAAAAAAAATAATTCGTCAGTGTAATTTTTACGGTACGGTTACAGTTGCTTAGAAACGCAGACATTATTTACGTTTATAGGCTGTGCAATGGAAGTTCAACTAGTGTGCGACAAAGATACCATAAACTTTTTCCTAACCGACGCCTTCCTACTAAAGGAGTATTTGGAAATACGTATCGAACGCTTCGTGGAACGGGATCAGTTTCAAATACACGACCGAATGCGGGAGCTCCACAAGTAATAAGGATTTCGGCTGATTAAAGAATACTGGAAGTTGTTACAACTGATCCATCAATCAGCATCAGACGTTCACCTTTGCAATCCAATATTTTCAGACATAAAATTTATAATGTACTGCATGGAGAAAATCTTTATCCATACCACCGCACACCTGTACAAGAACTGCTTCCCAATGATTTGGAAAAGAAACTTGAGTTTTCCAACTGAACGGGTTTATTAGCAGAATTCTTTGGACGGACGAATCTCAATTTACAAGAGATGGGATTACAAATTTTCATAATCTTCATACGCGGGCTGCGAACAATCCGCATACAAGAGACAGAAATCATTTCAACACAAATTTGGGCAGGTGTACTCGGGAATACGTTAATCGACCCCTTCAAACTACCGCCTAGGCTGAACTCTACAAACTATCTGGAGTTTTTGCGAAATTTACCAGAACTATTGGAGGACATTCCACTGATTCAACTAGCTTCATCATATTTTCAGCAGGACGGTGCTCCAGTCCACTATGGTCTAGATGAAGAGTACTGTAACCGTTGGATAGGAAGAAATAGACCAGTTCACTGGTCTGCAAGATCTCCTGACCTTACAGTGTTGGATTTTTTTGTATGGGAAAGAATGAAAGAACTTGTTTATTCAACCGAAAAAGCAACTTTAATTAAACTGAAAGAGCGTATTCCCGAAGAGAGGCAGCCCGAACATTTGCAGTGAAATTCAATGCATACAATACCAAGGAGGTCACTTTGAGCACCTGTTATAACTATTTTAGTACACACATAAAATAAAAGTTACCTAAGACCACACTAAATCATTTTTTATTCATAGCCTTTGGAGGTTAAAGCAAAAAAAAAACATTTTTTATAAAATCTGTGAGTTTGTGTCCCAGTTTAGGTCTTCGTCCTGATAGCTGAAGATTCCTGAAGTTATGGCGAACAAAAAATTGTAGGGCAGCGGGGTCTATTTTCACCCCCCTTTAAGTTACAGGCCGTTAAAGTGAGGAACCTCTCATTTCGAGGTAAAACTTCTTAAAAGGGTGTAGCTTTCCAATAGATTCAGCTTAAGAAACTGTTGTGCACATTTTTGAAAGAGAATTTCAATGTGCATAAAATACTATGATTTCGTTGAGTTCTATGAACGCCAGCCAAAATTATAGCATTTTAAAGATAACATTTTGAAAAAACGTTGTACCAATTTCATCAGAAAAATGCGTTTATCTTGAAATTTTCAACTTTTAGGTTAATTTTTTTTATCAAAACTTTTGTCTTCTCTCATTATCTACGATTTTTGAGTATAACTTTTCCACCTACGAACAACGGAAGTTATTGAAAACCACTATTTTAATCAGGCAAATGGGTCACAAAATAATGTGTTCAAATAAAAAAAAAATTGACTAAAAACTGTAAAACAAAGTTGGGCAACGGTAAATTTTCCGCTATTTTGTGGAATATACTCGTATATTTTTGTTTAATTCGGTGACAACTTTTGAAATGTGCCGATATTACTTTATTTACTGAGTAAGAGTGAACGAGTAAAGTGTTTAGCAAATGTTTAAAAAAACGTTTTCGATTCGCGAATACGCCGATATAATTTTCGTTTACTGTTTCTGTAATGCGGATGCAGGGTGAGCTAGATTAGAGTACCAATGGCAATATCCTAGACAGAGGATCCCTTTTAGGTCAACTTTTAACGATGCTTTTCACCGCCTTTCAACATTAATTTTGCAACATTTCGAAAATATACTATAAAAGCGTTTTAAAATCTTAAAGCCTAACGGTCTTTTTTAAGACCACAAAAAATAATTTAAAGGGATATTAAACTTATTTTGTGACACATTTTTTGGTTTTTTTTTTCATAAATCTAACTTAATCCTACCTAAAACTACGTAAGCCGGTCATGGTTAAAAAAAAATTAGGCTGACCCACTTTGCTTCAAGTGAAACTATCTATTACTGGGGAGTTCAACGAGGAAGCATCATTCCCTTCAACAAGACACCAAAATTGCCGGTGCTTCTGAGCGACATCCTTCATGTTGCGACTACCTACCGCCCTACTGCACCGGAGACGCTCCGCACTGCCATGGCATGGTGAAGTGAACCTATCAGATCACTTGTGTAAATGTTGAATAGGATCGGCGAATTTACCGCACCCTGTTGCAGACCGTTTTTAATGTGAAATGTTCCAGCAGAAGTCACATCGTCATTCTTCACGATGAACTGTCTATCTGTTAGCATATTGTAAAGAATATGCAGCAGTGGTTTACTAATGCCCAAACTGCTCAGCTTGAAAAAAAGTCCTTCTCACCAAACGGTATCGAAGGCCTTTTCCAAGTCAATCAGTCATTCACCAGTGCATTGTTTCTTGCCTTTGCTCCATTGGATATCAGAAACCAGTTAAGTCGCAGCGTAAATGATATCATGCCGCGCCTTGACACCGAACTGATTATCCGGAACAATATTTTTGTCCTCAAACCATTTAGTCAGCACTTTAAGGAGTGGGCGTGGTGTAGTGGTACTAGCAATCGCTTCTCACTCTGAGGGTCCAAGGTTCGAATCCTGCCCATGGCAAGTCAGTTTTTCATTTGTGTAATGGGAACTCAGACAGAAAAATTCTGCGTGTGAAGGCATAACACTGACACGTAGATTTGGTTGTTGTAGAGTTTCAAGCACAGAAAAGAAAAAATACTGTGATATACCTCGAATCACTCTGAGTGAAGAAAAACTCTCCGTCCTATTCGGACTCCCAGCCCTGGAGAGCAAACATAGAAACCAAACACACCTGAGTTTCAAACCACTACAAAAACAATTTTCCTTTCTCCTCCTTCTGCCTTACCGCTCGCGCCCTGGCAACAGTAAAAGGTATCTAACCCCTTAGGCGCGAGTAAATTATACAAAAAAAAAAAAAAAACTCTATTGATCACCTTCTCGGAAACCTTACTGATGTTTGGAAGAAGACTGTTCGAGCGGAGATTGGCCGGATTGGAAGTATCTTTATCACCTTTTGGGGGTGAGATGTACCACCGCATAATGTGCATTATTCATTGCATTATTAAACATGTTCACAGCTACTAGTGGGAGATCTTAAAGCACAAAGTTCGGTATTTCATCGGTTCTCACTGATTTCTTACTTTTAAGCGATTCGAAGACCGTGATGATTTTATTTGCCATACTCTCGTCACTGAACTGGGTGAAATCCGAGCTCTCTAATCGCCAATTCACCATTTCATTTCGAAGGTAGAAATTGTGCACAAGGACCCGATTCTCCAGGTCGTGGTTCGGGCCAATGACAACAATCGCTCCTATAGCCTCTACCTTCTCCTGCGGATCCTCGATCACAAAGAAGTTGTCATCATCAGCGGAGACATTTTGATCGATGCCTGCTGCTACAAGTATATGCTCGTTGTCCGTCGTTTTGATCTTTCCTCCGAAATATTTTATTTATTTGGGGGAACATATTCGGGTTGCTGGTGTTTACAGCCTTAATTTTTTTGTTCCAATACAAACTTACGGTGTTTCTGTAATTTTCTTTTATTAATGTTTGGAGGCTTTTAATCAACGACTTCAATGTCATGATCTCCGGATTATGTCTGTCAGTAAACTGTCTGTACAAGGTTTTTAGCCTCGACAGTGAGTTGCAGAATAAGTCTTCGTTGTCAGTATGTTGGTCCAGAGGTATCATTTTGTCCATTGTTCGCTTAATTATCTCGTCCATCCTTAAAGGTTCCGTTTGGCAAGCTAATCACAACACATTATTTGAATTCTAGCGAGAAATATACAATCTGTGAAGCATGCAAGTTAAGACCTAAAAAAAACGGTGGAGCAAGTGAAGTGTCAACTTTTCAGAAATTTATTAAAAATAGAAAATTGCAAGGTACTCGTAAGTTTAATTTTCTTTCTTAATTAGTTAGTTAGCCTCATCAATAAAAGTATTTTTACGAGTTCTTAACATATTTCAAGGTATTTCTATTTTAAAATTATGAACTGGGGACTGTAAAGTACCGTCAGGGACTTGTTTTTATTTGGAATAATGAGCGGTACATACAAGAATTTGCTAACTTATTTTAGCGTTGTTTCAGGTCATTTACGATGAATATCTCGAATAATATCGTGCTGATCGAAGACCTTCCAGAATGTAACGCAGGACCTGATGTAGAGAATCAAGAAGACCTTCAACCATAACCCTTGAGGGACTTCGATGAAATTTTCCAAGAAGCGTTGGAAAGAGAGCTCAACCTTGAAAGAGAACTGTCGACCTTGGAAGAAGAAAGATATCAACCATTGAGCCCTCAGCAGGTAACAGCCACTAATTCTTATCTAATTCCCTGATGTGAATGTTGCTGTTAAGTTATTAAAAAACAAACATACACAAAATACAATTAGTTTTTGTTGAAAATTGAGGATTCTTTCGAAATGTATGCAGTACTGGTCGAAATCTATTAACTTAGCATATATTTTACGAAAATTTGAAAAAAATCGGTCGAGAATTATCTGAGTTATGGAAAGAACAGCAACTAACTACGATTTCATTAATACAGGGAGTTCTACATCTGACGGGTCGAACTTTTATGGGCAATATGTTTCCTAAATTCTTATAGGATTTAAAATAGTAAGAACCATTGGAGAATACTACCCTTTATCAAGAAGTCCTTGGCATGACCCATAGGTCGCACCTATTTGGTTTGATGGGTATTGCCATCTGACTGTTGATATAAACTCTTTGCATGGCATACACCGGATTTGTTCCCTTTTCATTGGCGTGCATATGTGTCACAAGCACGCGACTTAGTTATCGATGTATACCATCCACTGTCAACTGCTGAATGGCTCAAAGATAAAAATTTTTGATTTTCTTGAAAGAAGCTAAATCTTTTGGGACAGGAGACGTTGATAACCAGGTCTTCGGTGAAGAAGTTAGCGCTGATTTCTTTCTAGGTATAAAATCCCTGTTAATATTGACAATTTAAAAATCAAAATATTTATAAATACTAGTCTTATGTGGACCATTTTCATTTTATGGGAACTGCAATTTTTTTGTAGTGGTGGGTTGGAGGTTTCACTGTCAGATGTTTGCCATTGTTTATTGAAACGGTAGTACCGTTTTTTGATGTAGACCTTATACTCGTACTTAACATAGGGCTTATGGCCTATGCCACACCACCTTTTTATTAATCGAATTCTGTGAGAATACGATCTGTGAAACTTAAAAGGAGGTGAAGTATGGTTTGCTGCTGTGTGGTAGATTATTTATTTTCTGAAGACCTTGTCCAGGTAAGACACCCACAACCTTGTATGTTATAAATACTTCTAAGAAGTTAATCCAGTTCTTTACCTAGTACTCTTTAGTAAAAGAATCCTTTTGATGAACGAGCTTAACTAAAACTTATCCCTTGTAAAAATCTTGGTCGGGTTAACACTGGGAATACATTTGTTAGAAAATTTAACCTGACGTTTGCACGATGTCGATATGTGCCAGAGGATAAAAACTCTGTCCAGAGAGTTCTTTATAAAATTGGAGTTATTTTGAGATTGCTGAGCATAAAATATTCCAGGCTAATCGATCTGTGATCAGTAGGACCTAATGGCAGTTTTAGTTGTAGAATTTCAAAAGTTATTTTGTGCTGGGGATTGGAATGGTTCTAATCTATTAACGGTGTACTTAAGGATTTTGTATACTAGTAGTGAACTCTGTGTGGGTCTCTGTCCAGAGATAGACATATAAGTGGAAAAAGGATTATCCATAAGCAGATTGAGTGAGTTCGAATAGAACCTTCGCCATGAAAAGGCTTTTAAGATAATTAAGGTTATTTATGCATCGTTATAGATTGTATTATTAACTCACTGGTAGAAGATGCGAAAGGATTTTCTTTGGGCTTTGCTAACTTTGTTTGAAGAAGGATGCTAAGGTACGTACTTTGTCAAAGTCGACATTTATGTTATCTTTTTCTTGTCACTTTACCAGGATGTGAGATGGATATATTTGGGTAGTTATCCGAAGAGAATGGAATTACACCTGTTGTTAGTTCAATGAATGGATGTGGGTTATGTTTTGGCCTATAACTCTCTGCCTAGCCTATACGATGTCAGCTGCTAGAAGTTCAGCTTGAAAACATTAATACCTCCCGGTGATTTGCGCAATGGATTTGTTAAAAAGAAAAGCTTATGATGGGGGCGACTTATGAGCGACTACGCAACAGTTTTCGTTATTACGAATATGTTTTTCTCTTCTCTTTTCCAGTTGGGTACATTCCCCTAGTTTGGCAATGCAGCATTTGTGTGAAGTGAAGTGATTAAATAACTTTTTCAGGTAAGTGCCATCGTGATACCGTGGTGTCGATTTCTGGGTTGATGGACAGCCTCCTGTTGCATCATCAATACTGGTTCCATACAGTGTTGGCATTTGTGCATTGTGAATGTCCATCGTAGAGTATTTTACTTTCTTAAACATAATCTGAAAATGTGAAGTCTCTGTCGCGCTAAAACTCTCAGCATTGCATATCAACATGATGCTTTGCATAAGCTTGTAATAGATGCAAAAAATGCTCCTAAGACTACAGTACTAACCTCGCCGGTATCCAAACAACTGATAGTTTGGCAAAATTTGTATGAGCGTCAACTCCTCGCCATGGTTCATCGACTGAGATAGATTTCTCATAACGAATCGTCAGCCAACAATGTTCAAGCTAGAATCAATTTGTCCAAGTTATCTCGCTTATGTATATTAAATGGTATGTATCCCTTCAGTGGCTTTTACGCTCGAAGACAGCTTTAAGGCATTAAAATGTATTTGTGGTGTACGATGTGCGTGTTATGCCCACTTTTCATTCCGAAGTCCGGATCGTTAAGATATAATGCAAATTCATGACATTTTATCTGCTTCTGCATGAATTATAAACAGTAGCGGGAGATTCAAATTTTGTAACAAATTCGCACAAAAAGCATTGTATGACCGATTATCAAGAAAGAAGATAAATATTAGCACTCAAAATTCAAAATACCTCCTAGTTTGACTATTGCCAATGGTCGGAAGTGACCCTAGCGTAAAAATGACAATTTCCTCCCATGATTTTCTATTTAAGCAAAAGCTCAGTTGCACGAACAATATTCCAAGTATCGGGTTCGGTTATCAATTTTATTGCTATCAGACGATCGCTAAGTTTTTCTTCAAATGAAATGGAAAATGAAATGAAACTGCGCTCTTATTAATAACACTGTTCCGTAATAACATATTTCGTACGCCTTCGTTTGCAAATTCGGAAAAAAGGCCCTTGATGTACAGTTTGATGGCTGTTTGATGTACAGGTGTATCATGTTGCTGTATGGCAATGCTTGATGTACGTGATGGAATGTGTTCGTGCCAAATCATTTAGTGATGATTATGGGAAACAAACTTGTGGCATAAAAACCCATTCGGGTTAGGGGTTAGAATATACCCGAGGTAAGGCATGCCTGACGTAAGGGGCGACTAAAATCCACTGGGCCGGATTAAGGTGTTAAGCGACCTGTTCCAGAATCGACCAGGTTGGGAGCCCAGTATAAAAATAGCTCAATCTCTAACGGAGCATCCGGATACTTGGCGACCTCCGGATCAGCCAGCCTTATCTGTCTAATGCGGATCTCTGGACCGACGGACTACCCTTTCTGCGCTACTCGTGGGAACTAAAATGAGTTCAAATAAATAATCGTCAAAATAATACAAATATAAGCACGCGGATCGCTAGGAAAATCATGCGAAAGCAAAGACCAAACACAGTCGGTAGCTCAGGGCAATAGCATTACACAGAATAAGCTACAAAATCTCGAACGCGAGAATTCTGATCTCCTCGCCAGACTCCAAAATATGGAATTACTCTGTGCCGAATTAAAAAAGCAACTAGATGCCATTAAGCCGCAATCTAAATCTGAGTCTGTTTCGTTACTTGACCGCCCCGAAAACTCGAGTTTTCACACGGACGAAGAAGAGCTAGTCCGCGAAACGGACTGGATACTTTAAAAAAAGCCAGGTAAGAAGCGCAGAGCTACTTCCTCGCCTGATATCGAACAAACAAAGAAGCAAGCCAACTTTAACACTGCTGAGGTCGATAAGGCAACAAAGCAACCCAAACAAAGACCGCCGCCGCCAATAAACGTTTTTGGAATCTCTGACTACAACAAGTTGCACATAATCCTGAAATATCACTGTGCTCAACCGATTATAAAGTAAGATCTCGTAATAATAATGCATGGACTATCAATGTCCTTAATCCAGACAACTACCGTTCGCTTTCGCAAAAATTAAATACCGAGAATATTCAATGGCATACGTACGAAAATAAAACGGAAAGACCCATACGCGTTGTAGTTAGAGGATTGCATCCCTCTTGTCTTAAAGAAAACATCGTAAATGATCTTCAAAATAAAGGCTTTAAGATAATCGACGCAGTTAATATAGTTGCGCAAAAACAGCGCAATGTTGAAAGCGAGAGGACGACCCCAAGACGCGGTCTTCCCCTCTTTAGGCCAACTTTCGACAAAACTGAAAGCCTAGAAAGAATTTATGCCATAAATTCAATTTTGGGACTTGTTGTCAAAATTGAACCTCCGCGGAAAAACTCTAGGCTAATTCTCCAACGTACACATTGCTAGGGATTCAGCCATACTCAGGCCTACTGCCAGAAGGAATAAGTAAAAATTACTCTTTTAGTATATCCTCAATCTATTGCCAATCGCGCTGCAAAATAGAAAAAGACGAATTTATTGGCATAAAATTTAATAATCCGTTATTAATCAATAATCTTCGTCTTCCTAATCGTTCATAAGTAATATTAGCTAAACAAAATAAACCTGATAAACATAAGCCATGAGCAATTATTAAAATATAAGAACCACAAATACCTCAAGAAGTTATTGTTATTAACCCTTTTAAAGCAATTCCTATATGAGTAACAGAAGAATAAGCAATTAATGATTTTAAATCAGTATAACTGCTGTTATACAAGCAAGTGCTAAAACCGATCTGGACATATGGTGTACAACGTTGGGGTTGTACTAAAAATATTAACATTAATGTATACAGACATTCCAAAACAAAGTTCTTCGAGGTATTGTTAATGCGCCGTGGTACATTAGAAACGATGATATCCACAGAGACTTAGGAGTCGAAAACGTTCAGAACGTAATTAAAATGTTTGCGCGAAAACATAATAATCGATTACAAGGTCATACGAATATTTCTGTTCAACAAATCCTCGACGAGACAAATTTATTGCGCCGTAAGCCTCTTGATCTAGCGCGGTGATGAGCAGCGCGTAATTTTCTAAAGTACACCGGAATTTTCAATGGAAAATCGCCTGCGATAGAAGAACTGCTTGTTGAGTGTGAACTTAGTAGTGGTTTGCATAAGGGAGGTTTGCAAAAAAAAAAAAGGTATTATGTTAACTTTCAAAAAATCCAACTGATTTGGTAACTCAATCCTACCCACCATACACAGACAAGGGAGGGTTTCGGTCCATTGATTGAACTGCGAGGTTTCCAACGAAACCATCTTCAAAATTGCGCACGTGGAGTGGCAAAAACCCATTTGTTTTTCATGAGAAGTGAACGCATCCTAAACATATCACAGTTTGATGAGGATTTGTTGCTGAAGCCAAAGCTGGATCATTTTTATTCAAGGACGCGGATGTCGGTATTGAGTAATGGAGCTTTTGCCCCTCATGTAGAAGGTATCGGTTCTGGAGACATATGGTTCTATCACTTGCCACATATCATGTGAAACAATAGCATTATTGCACGCCTAAATGACGCCTTTAAACTTTTTTGTCTTGAGTGTTTTGAAGTTTATGTCATTAAGCCAATTAAAACCGAAGACTTGAATGAACATATTTGACGTGGTATAACTGAAATCCCGTCATTAAAAGAGCGCAAATGTGCTAGCAAAGCCATACCTTATTATTAAATAGAAAATTTGGAATTTTCTCAAAGAAATTCTGTTTTATTAAATTCTTAAATTGTTATTTTTTTTATGTTACTTGCATATATTATTCTTTGAAAAATCACTTGTCGCTTAAAAATCACTGAAAGTTCTTAAAAATGCTCAAATAGATACTTCGGCATTTTTGCTACCCAAAATAATCCTCTTAACTAGCCATTTCTGAGTAAAACAAATCTTGAAAATGTACCGTTCCCTTTAGGAAAATATTTAAATCCTGCTACCAACAACTGATTAATTTCCAGCGCTCATGAATAGACTACAAATTGAGGTCAATTACAACCCTATCTACTCGTACTAAAAAAAAACAGCCAATAAAAGTGTACAAAAAGTAAAAAAAAAAACAAAAAATACTAAAGGACTTCATTGAAAAATTGCTTATTCATTTAAATTCAAAGTCCTGTTTCACGAAAGGCACCCTCATATTTTTGGCAAGCCAAAAACCACTAAAAGGATATTCACAAACGGCGGAGAATAGAAAGCCATCCCTTCTTCAATTAAAAGCTTTTTCATTTGGACTTGAAAAGTAAATTTTTTGGGAAAAGGTAAATATGTATGTACGAGTAGATACACCTTATCTTATACACCTTACACAATTTTCAAAAAAAAAAAAAAGAGCCTGGAAACAGTTTTGATTGATAGAAATTTCCTGGAAAATTAAACGATATTTTTGTAGTGCCGCTTAGGGCTTAGCATACGAGTACCAGGAATTACTTCCTATCAGCATTTGGAATGCTTTAAACCGTTTTTATCAATTACAAATACGATGGGCCATCAATTTTTGTCCACCGTGGTTTCTTTTTATATATTATTGTTACGGTTGCTTTTCTTTCCATTCATTCAAGAGCGTGGCATTATTAAGTTAGGTGGAAAGAGATTCTGCTACCCCTATACACATATTTTGATTCTTAAGACGCATGACCAAGTCCTCGTTATTAAAGTGCATGTTTGCAACTTTTAACTCATCTTGGCAAAAACATTAATGTCCATTCGTCTTATGTAGCCTAGTTAATTTGGTGGATTCGCTCTATTTACCTGATAACGCCGCACATTTTTATTTCAAAATAAGCTCCGTAATCAGACGGATTAGTTTGGCCATTATCCCCGAAATTGGATTTCGTCTTGCTCAAATGTTTTCTAACAGCTAGGGTTTTTTTTTTTTTTTAAACAATAATGACAGAAATCAGGCTGAAATAAGAAATCGTATAGCGTCCTCGGCTGTCTCTGTCGAAGCGCATCCTGTTTGCCTAATTTTGAACGCCTTTTATTAGCTTTCAAATCCTACATATTTTGCATATAGCAAAGACTTTACGTATCCCCATAAGAGGTACGCGAGTGGAGTCATATCACACTATCTTGGTAGCCAATGTAATGGTCCATTTCACGATGTGATGCCCTCGTTGAATTGAGTTCTTAGTTACTTAGGCAATATTTTCAAGGGCACGTAGCACCGTTCTGCTGGAACCATATATCGATCATATCAATTTTCGTCCATATTTTCGAAGAAAAAAGAGGACCGATAATACCACAAGTGAGAAGACAACACCAATCAATACACTTCTGTGGGTGTTCATGAGTATCATCTGAATTTACCTCATTCCCCACGATATCAGAGCCGTCACAAATCAGTGTTAGTTTCTACAAGATACTCGTACGTACGTTTTCCTAGTTGTTTCGGCAAAACTCTTGAAACTCGGTTGACATGAACTGTGAACCATTGCCAGAAAACAGAGCTCACACTGATAGTTGCGTGCGATCTCGTTGATGGCATCTTTATATTGAACGGACATTTTGAATTTGAGTCCACCGCGATGAGCCACTATGTTTTTGTAATGGTCCAGCAAAGTCAATATGAATTCTTTCCCCAACCTCGGTTGTAGACGGTGAGCTGGTGTACTTTTTGGATGCTTGGCTAGCGTTAACTTGACATGAATAACATGGTCCAACAGGTCAACCAACAGTATCTACGAGACATCTGTTTTATGAGTGAGATTCCCCAATGAGCGTTAATACCTTCTTCTGCATCTGTGGAGGAACAATAACTCTTAGGCTTCTGCTTTGGAAGAAAAAAACATTAGTATGGATTGTAAATGAAAATGTTCTACGAAAGTATGATAGTAAATGTTCATCAGTTGATGGTAACCTGGTAGCCCGTCTATTCTGCACATGCGTCATGACCTTGCGCATGGTAGTATCCATCTTGGATTCTTTAGCTGAGACTGCAGAATCGACGGAAAATTCTTCAACTGTTAGAGATGATGTTTCATCAATTTGACACGGCTCTTCTGGTCCCTTCTCAGGACCTATAGGCGAATTCGATAGGCAATCAGTATTAGCACGTTGCTTTCTTGATCGGTATCGTATAATACGTGTGTAACCCATAAGCGTGATAGCCCAGTGCTGAAGTTGTTGTATCGTCATATGAGGTAGTTTCTTGCTGGGGCTGAAGATCATGACAAGAGGTTGATTATCTGTAATCAGTTCAAATGGTCTCAAATACAAATACTGATGGAATTTTTTTACGCTAAAAACAATAGAGAGAGCCTCTTTCTCGATTTGGCTGTATTTCCTTTCCGAGTCGTCTAAAGTCTTAGATGTGAATGCAATTGGTCTCTCTGTTGAGTCCAGGAAGACGTAAGAGAGCGCCAATGCCATGCAATGATGTGTCCGTGGCCAAGGTTATTGACAGATCATTACTGAAGTGCTCTAAGCGGGAGATACTCACAATTTTGTCTTTGAATTGGTCAAAAGCAAGTTATTGTTCTTTGCTCCAGTTGAGCGATGTCGATGAATTGGTTGTAGTAGTTCAATTTGCCTATGAAGGCTTCCAGTACCTTCATACTTTATGGCTTGATATATAGCTTGTTTGACTTCTTGTTTAGAGGACATTGTAGATATTCTTAAGTGAAATCCAGTTTTGTAATAAATTGGCCTCCTTGTACTTTGTTGAACATCTTTTGGGCTCGGCGAAATGGATGATGATACATCATGAGTTGAGGATTGATTGTTATGCGAAAATCCCCATGCGAAGTTTAAGGTTAGACCTTTCAACCAGAACTATGTTGGCAGGAGTCCACAGGTTTGAAAACTCCGAAGTCTACATATTAATCCCTCATTAATTCTTCAGAGCAAACGGCACTGGTTAATGTTTGAAAAATTTTGTTTGATTGTTGAGTTTAAGTATGAAATGACCTATAAAATACTTACTACACCTAAGTTTCAGGATGAAGACGCTTTTGTATTTTTCACAAAGAATTTTTGCATCAGCTTCAAGCTCTTCTCTCGTCTCACTAAAGATCTGTGACACAACGTTATCTTTACCAACAAATACTGATGGGAGGAGTCGCGCGATAATATCGACAGCGGAAGGTTGAGGCTCAAGTGCGTGATAATAAAAAAAAAAAAAAAAAAACAGTGATAGGACACAAATCAAAAAAGTTAACATTTACAATATACATATTACAATTGAAATCAATTTGGAAGAAAAAAAAAGTGAATCATAAAAAAAGGAAAGAAAAAAAAACCTAAAGAAAAATAAATGAGAAGTGGAATCCACTTCTGATCTGTTGTTAATACGTAAGTCAACCCACGAAAGAGATCGAAGAGCTGAAAAAAAAACAAAATACTTTTAGCGACATAGACGGTTCATACACCAAAGTGAGATGAAAACGCGCAAAAAACAAAACAAAAGTGTAACAAGTGACAATGGAGAGCAGCAATCCATATGCACTCCTCGACTCGAACACCGGCAATTTGCCTATAGTCACACAAGCAATGGACAATGAACCGTGCTTCGACCAGCATACTAGTGGAGACAATAAGGATAAAAAACCAAGAGAGAACAATAAGAACCGCAAGCAGCAACAACAACATTATTGGCACACAAAATAAAACGGCGAATGCAGTGATGCAAAAAAACAAACCGCCACCAATAAAAATATACAAAGAAGACAGTCGTGACATCAGCAAGCTATTAGACCAAAAACTCGGATGAGGTAACTTCCTAATTAAAAACATAGGTAGTAATCATTTTTCTGTTCAATTAAATAATAAAAAAGATCATATGCTAGTTAAAGAAATTCTTAAAGAAACAAAATCAGAATTCTTCACATACACACATAGAGAAGATAAACTGAAAACTTTTTTGTTAAAAGGCCTCAGCGCAAGCTTCAGTCCAGAAGAAGTTCTCGATGAACTTCAAAGTCTTAATATCGAAAACCTGAAATTCAAGGGAACCTACAGGTGCGTCACGGCACGTTCCAAAGCGCAATATATAACCCTACCTCTTATAGCGGTACAGCTATACCCGGACAGTAATGCTCAGAAACTCCGGGAAATACAGCACATTACGGGATACACTGTACGAGTATTTTTTGAAACAATTCGAGGAAACGACGTCCTTCAGTGTCGTACGTGCCAAGAACAGCACGAGCCCGGTTGTTGTGGTGTGCAAAAAGAAGCAACAAAAGAGCAGTTGTCTTGCGTTCTTTGCAAGAAGGCTGGACATCCTGCCTCATTTAGAGGACCCCCCGTCATTTAGAGGCTTGCTGACGAAATGCAAGCAAGAAAAAAAAATGGCAAAAGAACGATCAACCCAAAAGATTGCCATGATTAAAAACACAGTTGAGAAGAGTCTCTGGTATGCTAGTGTTGCCGGAAACACTACTCGCTCACATACAGTTTCGCGTTCTGCAACCGAAAGTTTTCAGAGCCAAGTAAACAATCTTGTCAGAGACGTGAAGGCTTTGGCAGATAGACTAGATGCCCTTCTGAATGTGTTTAATGCTTAGGTATTATGTCAGGGAGCTCAAGATAGTTGCTATTAATGTCAATTCCATAAGAACAATGGCCAGACGCTACGTTTTATGACAGATCACCGACATGACGTGCTCTTTTAAAGCGAAATCAATCTTAATGACAGACATTTCAATCCCATAGGACAAATTCGAACAGTGGCGGAGGTACGGCAATGCTCATTCGTAAGCCGCTAAAATTATCTCCAGTTGAAATTGATGAAATTGGAGACTTGAATCGTCTTTTTTTTTATATAATCAGCGCGCGCTCAAGGGGTTTGTGTACCCTTAAGGTGGTTCTACACAGCGCGTTCAAAGAAAATTTAGAGAGGACGAAAAGAGAGGTACCGATGTACATTGTTTTTAAATGTTTGCAAGTTATAACGACCAGGAAATACAGAGATCGGCAGGGCATTCCATATGCGAGTTGTACGGCTTAGGAACAAATCACGATATTTTAGAGTACGTCCGAAAATGGGTTTGAGAGTATACTGATGAGCATTCATAGCGAGACGGGTGTAACGGTTGAAAGTTTGAATGGGCGGAATGCTACTGGCGATTTCAGTGGAGCACTGGTGGTGGAAATAGCGATAAAATAAAGTAAGACAGGAAAGACAGGAAACATTACGTCTGTGTTCGAGGGTGTCAATTGATTGACTGGTATTAGTATCATCAATAAGTTTTATCGCACGGTTTTGAATCCTATCTAGCAGGTGCAGAGATTTTTTAGAAGCACCTGACCAGATGTGGGCATTGTACTCCAATTTTGGGCGGATGAATGCCTTATATATTGATGCCAGATCAGATGGGGTAAAATATTTCTTACATCGCTTGAGGAAAGCTAGACATTTCGCAGCATTTTTGGCGACATCAAATATGTGGTCATTCCAACGTAAGCTGCCATTGACACACATACTGAGAATTGTTGGTTTCGACGATGCAAGTGCCATTCATCGATTTAAATTGGGTGTTTAAATTTCGCAACTACGGCAGACAGCATTGTGTTTTGGAAGCGTTATCACTCTGTTGATAGTTCCCCAATTGGTTATGCTGTTGATATCGGAATTTATTGAGCTTAGCATACGCTGCCGTTATCGTTTTACAGCCGAAGAGCAGGGCCGTGAGTCCGGGAACGAATATGAAAAGCAAAGAGTACTGTCATCAGCAAAGGAATACATTGGATTAGAAGTAGCTGTCAAGAGATCATTAATGAAAATTAAATTTTGAGACAACTATCGCCTCTCTGCCTTTGATAATAGACGTCTCTATCTAATATCGGCATATATACCACCGTCATCCGCTAATAAGTTGACATACGACGACGAAAAACTGTTTTAAATTCTAAGGCTAAATAGTTTGAACAACTATTTCGTCTTAGCGGGAGATTGAAACGCGAGGCACCCGACTTGGCTGGGTGCTCTATAGATGACAACCAAGTTGAGTATAAATTTAAATTCTACAGCCCAGTTACACCAAGTCGCCTATCGGCTAGTTCATACATAGATATTTGCATTGCGAACGCGCGATTACACATTAAAACTGTCCACAATAATATAGGGTTTTTCAATAAGGACTTGACAACTTTTTTTTTTAAATAAAACGCAAACCATTTGAGATATTTCAAAAACTTAATTATCGGTTTGAAGTAAAATCAAAACATTTATGAATGGAACTCGACTTCGTTCATACGGTGGATTCGTTGGACCCAATTTTCAACGACTCGGCCACACATTTCGGCCGAAACGGCCGCTATTTCTCGTTCAATATTGGCTCTGAGCTCTTCCAACGTCGTCGGCGTGTTGGCATAAACCAATGACTTAACGTAGCCCCACAGAAAATAGTCAAGCGGCGTTAAATCGCACGAACGAGGCGGCCAATCGACTGGCCCATTTCTTGAGATAACACGCTCACCATACCTACTCTTCAATAAATCGATTGTAGCGTGTGCTCTGTGGCTTGTGGCATCATCCTGTTGAAACCACATGTCGTCCAAGTCCATATCTTCCAATTCGGGCCAAAAATAATCGGTGATCGTGGCGCGATAACGCTGACCATTCACAGTAATGTGACGATCGTTATCGTCGACGAAAAAATATGGCCGACATGCAAACCGCACCAAACAGTTATTTTTTGTGGATGAAGTGGTGATTCATGAAGCACATGTGGATTTTCACCCGACCAATAACGCATATTTTGCTTATTGACGAACCCATTGAGCCAAAAATGAGCTTCGTCACTGAAGATGATTTTGCAATGAAATTCATCATCTTGGCGCATCTTCGCCAGAAAATGTTTGCACTAAACTTGTTATTGCCTGTCTACTAGGGCGAGAATTACGACCGAAAATTTGAGTTAACGCTCTTAAAGTTGCAGTCAGCGACTCCCAATTTCGGAAGAAAATTTTTATAATTTGCAGACGTTGCTCGTTTGTGTACTTTACCATGATGAAAATGTTGAGTTTACTGAATAAATTGACAGTGACAGTTTGATGATTAGTGAAAGAGTGCGTTCACATATTAAATTCGAAGTTGTCAATTCCCTATTGGAAAACCGTTTACAATACCGCTGTTGCTATATGATAGCGATCACAAAGCTATCGTCCTAGAAACATCTTTGGCTGATGACCCAATGTTTGCCTTCGAAACAGAGCACGAGGTTCCTAAATTTAATTTTAGGCACACTAATTGGGATAAATTTGCTCGTTATGCTGCGAAAACATATAATAGACAGCGGTCTTCTTCTGAGATTCCTAACAGTAGGAACCTTACGAACGAGTATTGTGACTTCTACACCGGGAATCTCAATCCCGTAGTACGAGAGGCGATTGAGTCGTCAGTACTGACGATGAAAAATAGAAACAAAATCATAAAAGCTCTCTGATAACTCAGATAAATGGGATACGCCGACAATTTCAGGATGTTCCGAACAGTGGGGAACTGATAAGATTGAAGTCCCTCCTGAGAAATATAAAGTCGCTCATAGAGCAACAATATCGGAATGCGGCCAATGCCAACTGGGGGCAATGTGCGGAAAAAGTAATGAAGTCTGACTCAAGGAACATGTTTCCTCAAATCAATCAGATCTTCAAGCCTCGTAGCATTGTCCAATTTCCAAAACTCAGGCACAATCCCCAACACTGTCCCACAATCGACAACCATTACGTGGTTGATAGTGAAATAAAAAAACTCAATCTTATTGGTTCCCATTTTGAGTCAGTCCACAAAATCAAACTCCCAAGTCGGAAATCTGTTGAGGTGGCTGAAGAGCTACTGCGGTTTAATAACACATTCATTCCACTCATGTTTTCTGAGGATCTAATTAGTCTCCTGTCTAATATTGAGAAGGTTTTTGAGGTAGTTGTCAGCAAGTCAATCTTGCTCGCGTGCGAAAATAAGGAGATCATCCCGCGGAATCAATTTGGATTCAAAAGATTTCATTCGTCAGTGCATGCTATAACGAAACTTGTTGCCGATATCAACTGGAACCTTAACACCAAAAGATGTAGAGGTGCCTGTCTATTGGAGGTCGAAAAGCCTTCGACACGGTTTGGATAGACAGGTTAATATATTGTACAAACTTATTAAGTATGAATTTCCCCCCCACCTTATAAACGTGATCAGTTCAATGATACGCAAGAAGAGATTTTTTGTAACAGATAGAAAATACACGACGACTAGAGTCTTCAAAATCGCCAATGATCTGCGCAGGGCATAGTAAGAGCGCCAATCTTCTTTAACATCTATACCTCTGAAGTACTTAGGGACATGGCTTCTTCGATAGCATTCGCTGATGATGTCATATTATACTCTTATGGCTCTAAAATCAGTGAGATACAGAATAATCTCCAAATAAAATTCAACAATCTTTAAGTTTACTGTCAAGATTGGAAGCTCAAGATAAATAGCTCCAAATGTGAAACCATACTGTTCCGCACCCCAGTAGGCCAGGGTAATACACACTTGAGGCGCATTTATGTCGCTTAAAAGCCTTTTTTACTCGAATTTGCTATCAAGCGTTTGTGCGTCCAACATTGACTTACGCGAGTCCTGTATGGTGGAACATAAATCCTTCTTACACGGAGAAATATCAAGCTTTCGGAAAAAAATGTCTTCGAACCTGTTTACGAATGTACAGAAGCGCTCATTATGACTTTCGGCATTATGTCAGCAATAAGGCAATATTAGATAATTCAGGAGTGTCCAGAATAGACAAGGTTATTCTTGTCAGAAATCATTTCGCGCGCTCAGTGAAGGTTGTTGACAACGAGTTCATATCGGGCTTGTTTTATCCTAACCCTGGTTACTTCAGAAACACATTGTCGAGTGGATATATACCACGTGAGGCGTTCTTGTATCTAGATGCACACGGCTATCTATCTGATGCTAGTAATGTTGAGATTATATATCATGCTGCTAGAAGTGCCACAGACAAAAGAATCCTACATGTGCCGGTACACTCGGGTGATGGGGCTAATGTTTGGAGATACTGCCTAAGCTTATCTGAAAGGGATACTCTCGATACATGTAGATCAAATCGGGATAAATACTGGTGGCTGGATCGGGTTGAAGCTGACGCTTAGGATAGTCTAGTATTAGTCTCTTTTTTTTAGTATCGTAGATAATTTTAAGTAAAAAAAATTAAATACGCAAACGAAATTTTGCGTGCTTTTTGCTATGATTGTACTTGAGATGCTATTGATGAAATTTGTTCACCCGGTTTTATGAATTATACACTTTCTGCTACAGATTCTTGTTCAATTCCTTTGACGTTTTCTTCTACGAGATAAAAAGAATGAACAATGTTGTTGTATTTACGATTAAATTGTCAAATACTATGTCGGGGATTATTTCGACCTTCAACTCTTGTCCCTGTGCAGTTAAGCAGACGCTGTTGAGATGTTCACGTCGATTACAATTGTCGCAAATTGACTGAGTGTATTGTATTTGCATTGCCTGCGGTCGCAGTGTGTACAACATCCTGGGCACGACTTTCAGATAGAAAATTGTTCACTACATTTACTTGCATAATTATTTGTGTTCTGACCTCGTGTAGTAAGCTGGTTAACCTAATGCAGATGCAATTTGGGTCGATTCATATGCCGCAACCATGTCTACAATTTCTTCCAAACTGAACAGCTGAAAACTGCAACTTCAATTGGAAAAGATAGGTATCCCAAGTTCAACCCCGAACTGACGAAATGTTGGAATTGAGCTCAATGTTGATGGGTTATTCTGCAACGCTTGCATTGCAGCAGAATCAAGGGTCCAATTTCCTCAACGGGATTAATATTGTAGTAATAGCTTCTTTTATTTTAATTTTTCATTGAAATAGATTAATTAATTTATAAATTAAAAAGTACATAAAACAAACAGGGGTGTGATGGATATGCCATAACACAGATCCTAGGCACCAAAACGGGCCCATCGCGGTCCCTGTGGAACCAATTGAATTTGTCTTCAAACGGCAAAAATCTAAATAATTGGGTGAAACACCCATTTTTTTTGCAAAAGCCTTCTTGGCCTTTGGAGTTCGTGACGTCTATTTCCTCTAGGTTTTTGAAAGAGTATTTCAATAAAAATTTTCTTCAACTCCGAGATATTGATATTTTTTTCCAGTCCTCTCTCTCCGGATAAATTACATCGTTGGAATGTCGAAGTCGACCAGGGAAGGAATTTCATCCATTAGAACTGGATTGCCTGGCAGTGTCCGAAACTACTGCTCTTAAAGTAACCCAGATTAGTGAGTATCGCACTGTTGCCAGCAATTTTTTGGATCTGTAAATCAAGCGGTGTTAGGTGCAAAAGGGTTCTAATGCTGCCATAGGGGTGGTATTGAGCTCACCTGTAATGACTATGGAAGCCGTTGTTTGAACCGCAGCTAGTTTTCCGTAAATCGTTTTCTTGTTTGTTGCTTTCCGCCATACTAGTGCGCCGTATGTGAGTATGGGTCTCACCGCCACCCAGTATGCTATTGCAGGTTTTAAGCCTAAAATTGTTGCTTCTGTTCTTTTGCAGATCAAAAGGACATCTGCAATCCGAAAAGGACAGTTCCACTCCGTTGAGTTTTGGGAGTTCGAATTGCGGTATCCTGTACTTTCTGGTAAAAAGACCCAGTTCCGTTTTGGAAGGGTTGGCATTGAGACCACAGCTTTTTGCCGAAGTCCTGATCGTCTTCAGGGCCACCTCCATAATTTCGCTTAGAATATTTAAGAATTTTCCCTGCACTATTATGACCACGTCATCTGCATATGCCGTGGCACTTATATTGATAACCAGCACCCACAGGAGTTGGGATATGACTCCACCCTGAGGGGTTCCCCTGGTTACGGACATTCTGACCGAGGTATGCCCAATGGAACCGTTTATTTTCCCGTTTGCAAGCATGCTGCAAGCCCAGTTCATAATACCACGTTCAAGGTTAGCGTCTACTAGACCATTTTTAATAGCGGTGCGCTCTACGTTATTGAAGGCTCCTTCAATATTGAGGAAGGCCGCCATCGCAAACTCTCCGAAGTGTAGACTCTTCTCTATTTTCTCCACCACCGCAGGGCGGTTTCTACAGATTTTCCTTTCATGTATGCATGCTGTGGCTCAGTCAAAAAGCCATTACTGCAATTCTTCCTAATGTGAATTTCGAATAGTCGCTCTAGGGTTTTAAGCATAAATGATGACAGGCTTGTTGGTCTGAAATCTTTTTTTTTTAGACTGCATCTGAGAATTTCTTGAATTTTCTGTATTGCTACCTCCTGTGCCCTCTGTAACATAATCGGTAGAATACTATCCGGACCGATAGATTTGTATGGCCTAAAGGACTGAATTACCCACCATAATTTTTTTCTATTAATAAGAACACCTATTTCCTCTTCGAAGAGAGAGAGAGATCAGTGTTCTCAGTGTGCTGTAACATGCCAGTGTCAGCTGATACTGTGGATCCCGGAAAGTGGGTTTCCATCAGTGTTTCCAGAATCTCTTTGCTGCTTTCAGCGCAGATTCCGTCACTTTTCCTGAGGTAGCCAGGAGTGCTCGCTTCCTTTGAAAGCATTTTGCGTAACCTCGAAACATAGTTTGATACTGCGATAGATTCGCAGTACTCCTACCATGAAGCTCTTTTTGGGGCTTAGTACTTGGATTGTTTACATTAGTAGTACTCATTCCATGTACTGTCGCTTCTGAAAAGCTTCGTCTTATTATAGAGTTTCCAGACCTCCTTTCCTTTTTAAACCTATCACCATATTCCACCATTTTGGTTGAGCACTTTTAGGTGTACTGTTAGCCGGGCAAGCTTTCTCGAACGCCATTCTTCGTACCTTATTCGCCCTATCGAAGATAACAGTATTATCGCGGGTGATTGATTGGGTATCCAAGTTTATATTTACCATTTGTGTATACTTGACACAATCAGCCCTCCTAGGATTTCTTTGAAAACTACATACCCTGTTCTGAAAGCTCGCCTTGAAGCGTATCCATCGGTGATCCTAGATTGATGCTTCGTCGAGTACTCTCCATTCCCTTATTTTTAACCTTTTTGTATTTGTAGCAAGGGTGATATCTATCACCTCCTGCCTATTTTTCATCACAAAGGTGGGTGAATTCCTTCTATTACAAATATTGCGGTTGGAGGATAAAAAGAAATCGTACAAATACTCACCTCTTGGGTTGATATCACCACTTCCCCATTGTGTATGATTAGCGTTTGCGTCACAGCCCAGTACCAGCGTCTAATTTTTCTGCCTTCGTTTTGTTGACAGATGTCTGTGAAGAATCGAATTCCTTTATATAATCGACTTTGACAGCCTGATATACCATCTTTATCTAATATGTTTTGAGGGCGCAATTACAACAATTACAAAATAAGATCGCCAATGAATCTAGTTGCTACAAAACTTTCCCTTCTAAAAGCTTATTGTTATAATAAAGTTTTATTAGAATTATATTATCGTCTTGCACACTCAAAATTGCAATATAGTATTGTCAGTTAGAGAGATTTAAATACTCGTATAATACTTACATTGAAATCTTTTTCGTACCGATAATACAGTTATATATTTTTAAAGTACTTAAGGAATTCTTTAAGCAAGGCGAAAATATCCCAAGTAGAAGTAATTAAACTTTTAACCTGAGATTTAATGACAAGGTTCTTTTCAATATACCATATGCATGCAAACCTTAGTTTTTCACATTTTTACACAATTATAACCAAAATATTTTTTCTCAAACTACCTCATCCAATTCGCATTGTAAATAACTATAACGTATTTACAAAGCTGATAAAAGGCTGGTTATTTACTATTGGTGATGGAAATATCGAATATTTATGTGAGAATCTTGCTTGAAAAATGTTCTAGAAATATATTATCAATTATTGATTTATATCGATCAAACTTTGTATTTTTTTTTTTCTTTTTTTTTACGTATATAAATATTATAGGATACCGATTGCTACGCCGCACAGTGTTCCACGTAGTACATATTAAGTGGACAAAATTATTTTTTCGACTATTCCGTGTTATTCTTATGAGTTAAGTTTACGTTTTGTGCCTATTTTATAGGTAAAGAAAATAAAAAAAATAACAAATATATATTTCATTGATATTTTTTTTATTAATTATTTATATATTTTTTTGTAAATTGTTTATAACTTATTCATTATCGTTACTCTTGTTATGGAATGAGTCTTCAGATCCGAAGATTTTATAAGATTCTTTAATTGAGTTCAGGAATGAATTCATTCCGGAGGAGGTGATGGGATATTAGGTCCAACTAACAAGGCCATAACTTCTGCGGAAATATTGGCTGTTGGTTTCTTCGGTACTTCTCTAAAACTATTTAATAGTGGATCCGAATTAATAAGTAGCATGGCCAATAAATCTTTTTTAGTAGCAATGTGCTGGTTTTTCTGGTTTATGCCTTTCCCTGAACATCCGGCAATCCTTATTTTTGGCCTCCTGAGTTTCTTCCGAAAGTTTTCCAATAGGAAGGCAGGAATGTCTCATAATATCCACGCTATGATATAATATTTTATGAACCGTAACGTGTATGTTATACCATGGATACAGATTCAAATAAAGAACTCGCGTTTCTTCAGCATATTTTTCAAACTGGGTTATGTAGACAAAGCCCGTAAAATGACATCAAAGCGTTCTATTAATTTTGGGTCAATACCAGTTATAGAGGCACTTTTAACAGGTTCATTCAAAAATTTTCGAGCTGTGTTACAGTCATTTGTCGTCCCAAATCCGTTATTAGATATATCTACTAGTAGACCCAATTCATCTTTAAAACGTGTTAGTATTTTTCGTTTTGTATTCTTTATCACTGCCTTATTTTCTCCTTTAGCTTGCCATGTTTTAAAACTTAATTTATAAATTATATGAAGTAAGCACTCAAAAGTTCTTATCCAGGCATTAAGTGTAGGTATACCAAAGGCGTATGTATTAGGGTTTGGTTGCCTAAATATATGAGGTAAATTCATATCTTTGGGTGTAGCGTTACAAATGTAGCAGAGTTGACTAGATTTGGTCTCTGTCAAAGAGTTGGAGACCTTACCATCAATCATAGTCAAGTGAAATTCATATTTTATTACAACTTGTCTTTCTGTAAGATTAATGTGTAGTTGTAACACAACATAATTTCAATAAATTTTTTTCATAAAAAGAAGATTGTAACCCTTAACGTAATCGTAATGAATATAATGAATTTTGTTATAAAATGGAAAAATTTTACTTTATTTATTAATAATGTACTTTTGTAAAAAAATATATATTTATTATTGTAATGACAACCCTTGAATCACAGATAATAAATCTATACAGATGTCTCATTCATATGGGAAGTTTTGTCCTATGAAAATGAAATCGAACTAAAAAAAGAGCTTTTTTAAAAAGCTTCTTACAAAGAGCAGAAAAATCATTTTATTTTTTTTCGCTCTTGCCACTTGTCATTCACACATGCAAAGTCGTTTATCTCCAATCGCACTCCCATGCAAAAACAATATGTGAACAAAAGAAATAAATAAAAATAAACATACTTGACGTTGCCCAGCATAACCGGTTTACTTGGGTTTATGTACATGTGCTTGTTATTTTGTTTGTAACTTATTATGCAACGTAAATTAATGGGGGTAGGAATATAATTTTGAAGATCATGAGATCGTTGATCGCCAATGTAGTCGTGCAGGAGGGGGTGGGTATGACGTTGCACCACACTGTAAAAGTGGTTGATATTTGAAGCACGAGGTGTTAAGGCCTAATACATCTTATGGGGTTGAAGATATACATATGTACATGAGCGCAATGACCGCAAATTAACCATCAGCGAGATAGCGGAGGACTTGAACATTACCTATTGATCCGTCCAAAACATTTTGGTTAATAATTTGAGTTTCCGTCGTGTAGCAGCAAAATGGTGCTAAAAGACCTCAATTTCATCCAAAAAAGAGACTGTGTTGACGTCGCAAAAGGGATGATTTGCGAGGCTGAATCTGATCCCAGATTCATCAAAAGGATCATTACTGGAGACGAAACGTGGGTTTATGAGTACGACACGCAATCCAGACATCAGGCAAGTGAATGGCGTTCACCAAATGAGCCGGGACAAAAAGAACCACGTCGTTTTCAGTCAAAAAAGAGTATTATTTGGTAACGCCCAAGAGACGTTTGCGTGAAGCAATTCACCGAAAGAGACCAGAATTGTGGGCAGAAAACTCGTGTATTTTGCACCATGATAATGCACCGTAGCACAGTACCATCACTATTCGTAATTTTTTGACGAAAAATGCAACATATATCATCCAACAGCCACCGAATTCTCCTGATTTGGCTCCCTGTGACTTCTTTCTATTCAATCGAGTTGAAAAACCACTACGGGGAACGCGTTTCAACAGCCGAGAGGAACTAATGGAAAAATCGCAGGAAGCAGTAATGGACATACCGAAAACGAATATAAAAAATGTTTCGAGTATTGGATCAAGCACTGGCATAAGTGTGTTGCAGTCGACAAGAGATTACTTTGAAGGGGACAATATAGATTTAAATGAATAAACTTGTATTTTTAATTTTCTGAATGAATTCTTTTTCATCAAGGTGGTATTTTAGGTTTTCTATAAGAATAGTTAGTTACTTAATTTCAAATTCAATACTATGTCTTTAGAACATTAGAGAAGGAAAAAATAAATAATTAAAATACAGGTGCTATAAAATTGGTTTTATTATAAAATATAAAGTTAAGCATCTAACACTGCTATTATTTTGCACACAGGTGTACCTGCACTGCGTATTAATAACACGAATGCCTAATATTTTGCTCGTCAAACTTCAATTACAAAATGTAAAGCACTATTCCACTTTTCCCGCCTTTGAATTGTTTTTTCTTACATACGAGGGGCGTTCAATATATTCTCGATATGAAGGAAAATGCGAATTCAATTTAAATTGTTTTTATTTTTCAATATAATCTCCCCTAACATCAATGCATTTGTTACATCTTGAGATAAGCTTTTTTAAACCCTCAAAAAAATAAATTTCCTCTTTCTCTGCAAAATACCCATTTATTGCCGACTTGAGTTCTTCATCAACCGAAAATCTTTTTCCACGAAGACATTTTTTCAAATCCGGAAACAGGAAATAATCACTAGCGGCAAGGTCTGGACTATAGGGTGGGTGTTGGATTTCTTCGAAACCACAATCTCGCGCAGCAGCCTTGGAAACTCGCGCCGTGTGAACAGGAGCGTTGTCATGAAGAAGCAACACACCCGCTGCGAGTTTACACCATCTTTTCTTTTTAATTTCCTCCCGTAAATTATGCAAAGTGGAAGCGTAGGATGTGGCGTTGATGGTTTCACCTTTTTTTTTGTACTCAATGAGCAAGATTCCCTTTGAGTCCCAAAAAACTGTGGCCATGAGCTTCCCGGCAGACGGAGTGATTTTGAACTTCTTCGGGGGGTCTGTTCCTTTTTTATGCCACTGCATGGACTCTTGTTTGCTTTCAGGGTCATAGTGGTGGACCCATGTTTCGTCCCCAGTAACAATTCGATCCATAACACCGTCCGCGTTCTAACTACACATCTCCGAAAGCGCTCTACAGCATGCGATTCTCACTTTTTTCAGAGGCGCTGTGAGCATTCGTGGCACCCACCTTGCACTGACCTTTGAAAGTTTAAGATGGTCATGAAGTATGGTGTGAATGGTACCAATTGAAAGCTTGGTGATCTCTGCCATCATTTTCACCTTTATTCGGGCATCCTCAAGAACAAGTTTTTCGACTTCTTTGATGCTTTCTCCCGTACAAGCAGTAGCCGGGGCGCCGGAGCGGGGGTCATCTTTAATGCTCTCTCTGCCTCTCTTGAACTCACTTGACCACTTTTGCACAGTTGATAATGAAGGTGCGGAACCCTGGTAAACAGCCACCATCTCTTCATGAATAGTTTTTTGACTTTTTCCTTGCTTAGTGAGAAATTTAATTACAGCGCGGTGCTCAATTTTCACCATCATCGTCTCAGTTGCCATTATGATTCTGTTTAACTAGAGATAAAACGCGAATTAATAATCACATTTATATGAAATTTTACATGAATGCACTAAAATAATAGTATTACTTGATAAATAAGTCAATTTATATATACAACCACAGCTTTACCTCGATACCGAGAATATGTTGAATGCCCCTCGTACATACCCATACGCTCAAACAAAATACCAATTCATGAAAAATTACATAACTTCCTTTTGCAGTCGAATGAAAACAAACAGCCATATCTTCATACCCCTTCCCGCATACCCCTTGCACTTGTTTTTCATATTCCTTTTGCCGTTGCCCTAAACATGTGGTGAGAGAAAAAAAAATCTCCCAGTAGACAAAGCAAGAAAGAGCGAAAATAAAAAAGCTTTACATTATTCCGAAAGCTCGTATCGGCTGGACGAGTGTCGGCTAGCCGACAAAAATTGAACCATTTTTTTCTACAGCGATGAGACATCTGTATAGATTTATTATCTGTGCTTGAACTGTGCTTGATCTGAGAGCTTTAACACAAAAAAGTTTTTCTCGAAAAGCTCACCTCTTCACTTCGAAGAAGTGAATAAAAGCCTAACACAAGGTTTGGCATTTCGCAAACGACGGTCGGGTTTTACCACTGCCTTTGAAAAGTGCCACACTTGCCTACGTTTTAAATCCCTTGCGCGATAAAACCAAGTCTATTTGTTTATTCGACGGACGGGTTATCCTCCATTACTACAACAAAGACGCTTGTGTACAAATTTCTTTATTTTCTTTTTTTTTATAACAAAATACCGCTTATAAACAACAATTGAATAAAATTTGTTTTTCTTCGACCTCGTTTTTTTTTTTTTTTTTGGGTTGACATTTATTTGTTGGATTGCCGGTCCAGCGGCAGAGAACGCAACAAAGCGGCGTACTATTGAGTGGGTGTTCCTGCGTTGTCCTCTCCTACGATCTCTGCAAGAGCTAAAGTCTCGTGTTACATAGTGGAATAAGGGAATCAATCTGAGTTTGTACATTAGCACACTCATTGCGCCACGTAAGCTCATCTGTTTCTTTACGACTAAAAGCCAATAAAGGCCTACGAGCTATACGTAAAGTAGATGGGACATCGTCGTTGATTTCCAAGGAATATTCTTTAGCCTTGTACAATTGGAAATTTTCCTCTAACCAAGAGCTGTTGATTTTCAAAAAGCGATCTAGCCGTCTACGAGTACCAGCAGTATTCCACTTTATCTTCATCTTTGAAGAAAGCCTGGAAACATCTCTGCGCATTTCATTTTTTTCAAATTCATTGCACTTTATATTCAATATTGAATATATGTTTTCGACTATTTCATCAACGACATTATTGTTCGAAACGGCTCTCCAAATTGTAAAAAAACTCCAACTTCGTTATGCAATTCTTTTGCCCTATAAAAAAAAGCATTACTTTTTTTGCGCACTCTGATTTTTGCGCAGTTTATAACTAAGAAGTCAAGCTTTATACTAAAAAAAAATTGACCCAGGGCAAGGTGGGGCTCATAGTCAAAAGTCTATGTAAAATAAGAAAATGGTTCAAAAAACGTTACAACTTTATAATTAAAAATCTTTTTAAAAAACCAAGTAAATTGACTTGCAAAACTTATTAGAATTATCTACTTACTCTGATTATTTGAATCCATAACATTTTAGTTTGGTTTTCCACACAAAAGAATTAAAAATTAATTAAACTAAGCTGATCACTAATTGTACATTTGACGTTTCGTTTAACACATTCCACTTTGACTTGCTGTAAAATCATTTCCATTTACTTACCTATCAGTTATCCGTTATCAAAACTGCATTAGCAAATACTCTCAATTTTGTCATGATTTTTTTTTTAATTTTGTCGACTTATTGGAGTGAAATGGAACAGTGTGCGTCGCATTGAAGCTATTGAAATTAATGAATTATTGTATAAAAACTAAAAACGTTTTGTTTAGCACTAATTTAGAATTAATTGCTTTTAAATTACAAAACGTCAGCCATTTTATTCATTTTTTTATTTAACTTATATTGAATTATCAAATATTGTATATTCACTGTAAACTAACATTAAATTGAAAACAGGAATACAGAATAAGTATAAAATAAAGATGTTTTTCAAATTCGCATTTAATTTCACTACGTACAAGATAAAGGACCAAGCTATTTATAATTTGAGAACAAAAATGCTCAATATGTTTTTTTATCTTGACTTTATCACAGAACAAACTTTTTTAACTTAATTCCATTGAACATAAATATAATACTTTAGCCATGATAAGAACATTGCCATCAAATCAAAGTAAAGTGAATGTCATGCATCAATTCCAGGTATCTCAAAAGTTTACCTACAGAAATGATTCGCCTTTTCTTATATCATATATTAGTATCTGTTGACATTTTATTAGGAGTATTTGCACAGTTACCCGTATTTTTTTAGGACAATCATCAGAATAATCTAATTGTTCAGTACACACAGACGATGTTCATTAAATTGTTTGCACAAATAATTTGAGACAGTGAAGGATGTCCAGAGTGAAAATTGAATAAATATTGTCCCTTGTAATAGACAATTCCCTAAATAAACCAGTGAGGAAAATATACCGCTCCTGTCAGGAAAAATAAAAGATAAGTCCATTTAATTAAAACATAAATGAAATTAAGGGTTTTCTTAAAAGGAAAGTGATTTTTATTGAATTAAATGGCATATTCCTAGATACTGAGGGTAATAGTTATATTATAGCAATGGAGCGCTATCTTTTGAATTGTTTATAGACCGCAAAATCATGATAATTTTTGAATATTATCCCAACAGTAGGACTGGATTTCTAAGCCAGTGAAATCCCTAAATGTGTAATCCGTGAAGCTAGTAGTTCATCAAAGCATTTACATAGAACAGACGGATATGCGCAGAGATTCAAACTTACGAGTAAAGCATATTTAAGACCGGTTGAATCTTCTCGTAAAAGACTAGCCGAATGTCCATATCTATCCCTTTCCCTTAGAAACTTGGGCTAATCGTTCTGATTTTGTCTCAACTAGAGTGCTGTCGGAATTTCTATGCGATAGCGTCCTCATCCTCTCTGTGGGGATCTACTTTTTAGGAGATTGAGTCTGTAGCGTAAGATTGAAAAGGTCTGACTTGCCCTACGTTAATGTGTCATCAAACTTTATTTTTAAATTCGGTTTGATTTGTTGGCTTCTGCGTTACAATTAGAAACTCTACGACGGAACTGATTTTCGGCATGTTTTATTTGTGATAGAACATACAATTTTCAAACAACTTATGAGAACGCTATTAAGGCCTTGAACTCTTTCTTCGCAACGTTTTGAGGGTTTCTAGGTCTGCGACTCAAATCCTCAATATATTGAATCAGTTTATCGTTTGAAATATCGTGAAAAGATCGTATGCTTTCGTCCGTATGTTAAAGTGCAGTATTAATGGATGGATCTCTTTGCAAGGAAAAAATTAGAATCAATATGCTTCTTGAAATATAGATACTGATCTTGTACCATTATCGATTTCTTTCTGGTATTCGTAGAGGCCGCAGTTGATTTTTAACTTTCAGTCATCGCCTATTGTAAGAGTATTTTAATGAGCTAGATCTTTGGACGTAATCTCTATGCGATCAAGTCGTCTGCGTGACCTGTTAAAGTGAGTTCACGACATCTGCACAACATGTCAAACAGAATTGGTAAATTAACTGCACCTTATTGCAAACCGTCTTAAAATTCCAGCATAAGTCGCATCGTCTTTCAATACTGAACTATCTGCTGGTATATCGCATATTAAAAATAATCTACAGCAGTGGTATACTTATGACTATCCTTATCCGCTTTAAGAAGATTCCTTCTAACTATACGGTGTCAAACCCTTTTCCAAGCGAATCAAGGAGGCATCAGTGCAATTTTTCTTGCTTTAATTCTATTGGATATCGGATACCAGTTTAGTAGTGGCAAGTGAGATATCGCGCCAGCCCTTTAAATCGAAGAAATTATCCGGAACTGTATGCTTGTCCTCAAGCCACTTAGTCAGGGTTCTATTGATCACGCAGAAGCTCGTTTTGATCTTATCTCCGGAATATTTTATTTGAAAGTCGAATTTTATTGCTCCAATACAAACATATAGATGCTCGGTATTTATCTTTTATTAATAATTATTTGGGTTGACGAGTTCATTGTCATGACCTCCGAGATATGCCTGTAAATAAACTGAATATAAAAGGCTTTTAGTCTCTACAGCGGCTTACTTTTGTATTGGTTGCATGAATCCATGCGTTGCGGAATGTGTCTTTATTGTCAGTATCTTAAAACCGAATTCTCTTCCTGCTTATCGTTCGATTTATGGTCTCGGTTATGTTTTAGGTATCTGTCAATATCCACATTTAAGAGATTCCGATTGGACGGTGGAGTTCGAAATGAGTGCTCTTGTTAATGTTTAGGAAAAGTGTTTTTAACTTGGGAATGGCTATGACCAAATTCTTCCATTTCCACAATTTAGTTTCGAACTGCTACTTCGGTATCGAGACGTAATGGTAACGAAAGTATAATAGATTATTGATCAGTTGGTTCGTGCCTCTCAGTTGTATACGTGTGCCATACAGCTAGAAATCTAGAAAGGAGCTTTGTTTTTGAAACATCGCTTTTAGATGAAAGGCTACGCAGGCTTTCTTATGTCAGTGTATAAAGGCATGAGCGGCACGAGAAATTGCAACAACTACCGATCGGGGATGCAAGAATTAAAGCCAGACGACCATAGACAATGCCGTGAGTTCGCTAATTGGGAGCTCGTCCATTTCTGGCTCAGTGGCTATGTCAATGAGCAAGATTGTCATTATTATAAGGAACACAAGTATTCAGTCAATCATCAGTGCATCCACAAACATTGACTGTTTGTTGCGATTTATGGCATGTCGGCATAATCGGATCTTATTTCTTTCGAAATGAGGAAGAAGCAACCGTTACTGTCAATGGTCTCAAGTAGAGAGCGATGTTAACTGAACTTCTGTCGTCGATAAAATAGATATATCCGAGCTTTGGTTCCAACCAGACGAAATTACATGCCATACAAGCGACGCAACGGTCGATATTGTGAAGGACAAATTTGGCAACTGGGTCATCTCACGGTGAGCGTTCATGCGCGATCATGCGATTTGACACCACTCGATTATTTTCTCTGGGGCTATGTCAAGTCGTCAGTCTAAGCTAACAAATCAACCACTCTGGACGACTTCGAGGCCAATATTCGACACAATATTGCCGGAATAAGGTCGCACATATTGGACCGACAGCTTGAAGCACTGCCAGCGAAGCCAAGGCGGCCATTTGAATGATGTGCTCTTCTACACATAATGCCATAAACGTAGTTTCAAAATAAAGTCAGAATCAATTTTATATCTCACATAGTTGTTGTTTTATTTAAGTTTTTTTTTGCTATCGTTTTCGTCTGATCACAACGCTGACGAAATGGGTGCCTCAATCGTGCCAAAAAGCAAGTATAAAATAATGGCCAAGAAGGCATCGAAGCGGAGGTGACTTGTCTTCAACAGAACGGGGAGTTACAGTAACAATTGGAATATGCTTTATGATTATATTTTCTCGTAAGCGCATGAAGCCGGATTAATGGCTAATGTTCCTAAATGAGCATGCGTCTGGGGTCTGCTGTGAATCAGGCTATACTACAACAGAATTGTTTGCTGTTTATAAAGAAATTTACTAATTTTAGTTTTTTATTATTGCTCTTGCATGGTAATGTTACACGTGCCAAAAATATTGGACTTATCAGCTTGGCTAAGGAGAATGGGGTTGTCATTATTTCTTTTCCATTTCATCTCCATTTCATAGCCGGTGATTCTTCAACCACTCAATGTGACTTTCATGAAGCCTTTAAGTACTTTTTATGATAAAGTCGTTAGTTGTTGGCTCCACTCAAGTCCAGCGATTGTTGTATAATTCAGCAAATAGCGGAATTATTTGCAAAAGCATTTATACAATCTGCATGAGGGTGTCTTCCTTAGTGAGGGGAAAATTTCTTATTTGATTCTTGTCCATAAGTCTGGAGCCAAGAATTATATTGAAAACTACAGGGGAACTTGCAAGCGTTCAGTTATTCCCAAGCTACTAGAAGGTTTAGTAAAAAATCGCATTGAATTTCTAACTAGTGAATTATTGTTTAGTTTAGTTTAGTTATTTTTTATAAAAACTTAATATCTAACTTAAAATAAACATTAGTCTACCTAACTTACATACACAATACACACATAGGCATTATACACAATAATATACATATATTAGTATATACCTTTGTATCTATCTGGCCATCGCTATTTACAGAGCAAATAGATTGGTCAGCTCTGCCTCATTAACGACGACGAAACATCTTCTCCATCATTCAACGTCAGAGCGCACATTCTCGTGGTAAAGGTAATTGGGGTAGTAAGCCCCAGATATCAGGTTATTCGTCAAAGTCATTGCTCTTGCAATGTGCCTTCGAGTCAGCTTAATTACGAAGTTGTCCACTCGTATTAGATTCGCCTTGTTGTAAAGGACTTCATTAGGATAAAATTTGTTGTACTCCGACTCTGGTGTTCTGTACAAGCGAAGACAAGCCCTCTCAAACACCTGAATCTTTTCCATTAAGCTTGCTCGTACATTGAACCACACGGGACACCCAAATACCAGCATGAGCCCGATAAGGGCCATGTAGCAGATTCCCTTTATCCTCGCATCGAGTTGGCTGCTATAAAACAGCACCTTTAGCTCTGGCCAGAGCAGCATCTACATTTTTGCCAAAATACAGAAACTGATCTAGCCAGATTCCAAGGTATCTGACTACATTTCGACAGGCAAGAGGCTGCCCGCATTGTCCAATGATAGAGAACTTACGCCAATTTTTCTGGTATCCCTAGACGCTCCAGACAACGGCATCCTAAAGAGAATAGTTTCCGACTTCTGAAAGTAGATTTCCAACTTCTAGTCATCGCAAAATCGTCTTATCTTATCGAAGTCACGCTGCGGGAGAGTATTAATGACCTCGATTTTCTGACCTGTTCTGTACGCTCTCAAATCGTTTGCATACGCAATAGTATGGGGAAGTGAACCTATCAAGTCGCTTGTATAAATGGTGAATAGGATCGGCGAATTGACCGCGCCTTGCTGAAGAAATATTCCAACAGAAGTCACATCACCATTCTTCACGATGAACTGTCTGTTGTGTAGCATATCATAAAGAATATACAAGAGTGGTTTACTGATCCCAACCCAGTCAGCTTATAGAAAAGACCATCTAACCATACGGTGTCGAAGGCCTTCTCCAAATCAACAGGGCAGGCACCAGTACATTGTTTTTTGCCTTTATTCCATTGGATATCGGACACCAGTTTAGACGCAGCATGTGAGATATCATGTCCCGCCTTAAAACCTTATTGATTATCCGGACCTATATATTTGTCCTCAACCCACCTAGTCAGAGCTCTATTGATTACCTTTTCAAAAATCTTACTGATATTCGGAAGGAGACTTATCGACTGCAGATTCGCCGGATTGCATATATCCTTTCCCTTTTTGGGGATAGGTTCAACCACTGCCGTTTTCCAATGCGCTGCATAGTGTGCATTCATTGCATTATTAAACATTGTGGTGTAAATGTCCACCGCTTCCAGAGGAAAATGTCAAAGCACGATGTTCGGAACACCATCGGTTCCCACTGATTTCTTAGCCCTGATTGTTTCGAAGATCTTATGGAGTTCTTTAGTGAATTCTTGTCTTTTGCTCAATATGGCCTTATACCTGGTAGATCAACAATTACCAATCTTACTATTTTCTCCTCATATGTCATAAATGCATTAGAGAACTGTGTACAAGTCGATGCTGTTTACGCAGACTTTAGTAAGGCTTTTGACTCAGTAAACCATAGAATTTTCTTGAAAAAATTTAATCTATCTTACTGGTAGAAATCAAATAAGAAGAATTGATAGCACGTTATCTGCGACTATTAAATGTTCGGTATTCCGCAAGGTTGTCACTTAGGCTCACTACTTTTCAGAATCTTTATTGATGTTATTATTTCTATAATAAAGTATTGTAAATGTCTTTAATACGCAGATGACCTCAAGTTATTCCTAAAAATTAAATGTGTAGGCGATTATTATCTTATTCAGAACAACTTAAATTCTAATTGGGGTACTGCCAATTGCGTATACCTAAATGTTAAAAAATTTCAGACTATGTCCATCTCGAAAAGATCAGTAAGTCTACGATTATTCGATATAACTCGTGTTGTGAATATTTAAGACACAGTCATTATGCTTGAATAAACTTTTTCTTTTAAAATTCATATTGACTACAGCTAACTCTACTGTGTTAGAGCAAAACAAAGGACTTTAGTGGTAATCTTGCAACTACTTTCCTTTTTATATTGCTCGTTAGGTCTCTGTTTGAATACGTTGACGTGATTTGGTGCCCTGCCTTTAAAATTCACGACGAAAGATTTGAAAGAATCCAACGACGATTCACTAAATATATTTGTAATAAAATGCAGTGGCGTTTTTATCCTCATTATAAAGCTAGGTGTTTGGTATTAGGTATTAAATTATTGGAATCAAGATGGTATAATATTTGTTAGAGGTCTTATTAAATCTTCTCCCCTATAGGTATTGGTACCTATTTATATTAGTTTTACATCACTAAGAGCGTGAGTTTTTCTATTTGAAAAACCACATGAACCCAATTATGGTCCCAATGAACCTTTGTCAAATCTAATGGTTTCAATAAAACGTGTATGGATTTATTTATTCGTTCACGAGTTAAATTCAAAAGCAAAATTGTGTTTTATTTTAATTTTTAAATTATTAGTATATATTCTGGTATTTATGTACTAATTGTTAGCGAATAAAAAAAATTACTTCCAGTATCTGTAACAGCAAAAACTTAAAGAGCGACAATGGAAAGAGGAAAGTCTGCAGTAAGTAAGCTCATCTCTATACAAAAAGGAATTAGAAAAAGATATAACAAAGAAAATGGAAGCAGAGCAAGAGAAAATGAAGAAAAAAACTGAAAAACAAAGAACACCAGAATATAAAAAGTAAATATAATAAAAAAGAAAAAACCAAAATTAAGAAAACGTCCAAGAGTAGATAGTTCCTACAGATTAAAAATGAGATTGGCGACGATTCTGTTGATCTTAACTGACTGCCACGGCATGTACTCAGAATCTATTGAAGGTTGGAACAATTGTGTGAAATGTAAAGAATGGGCACATTGGGGCTGTGCAGGAGTCGGTGATGATGACGAGGAAGCAGTTCCTTGCTCCTTTTAGCGGTTATTGAATTCCACTTGAACCCACTTATGGGGCGGAGAGAAAGGAACTTTTTTGTTTTATCATTAATTATATTAATAATATTTTTAAAGTTATAACCAAATATTAAACCTTAACAACCCCGTCATGAACCACCATGTCATGTAGGGGAAACCAAGGAAGTGTACAATGTCCGTGGCTTCATGATGTTCTATTGAAGGAGTATACTAAGCAGCCTGGAACTATGCCAACTCTTTATAACGTGATAAAGACACTGAAAAATGACGGGTTGTGAATCAGTCGTACCGAGACCGAATATTAATCTGTGAATGTGAGACATTCGTAAGTTGTTAAAATTTATTTAATCTTTGTGGATTGAAAAACTGATACAAATTTGGTCACATTTGCCATTTGCGACTTGCCATTAAATTTATGAAATTCCATTTTTCAGTGGCTTCTGGGAAAAAATTTTAAGACAAAATTTATTCAATTCGAAAGGGCTTTCTTTGAGAAAAAAGGAAAGAAACACACACACACAAAATTGAGTTGGAAGACGTAAGAATATTCCCGTGTGGCGAAACCACTTTTTATTTGTAAGGAGCACGTGCCAATGCTTATCTTGGGTTCGATGCCCCTCACATATGTCAAGGTTTTGAAGAACTGAATTTTTTATATCTCTAGCATCGATTGATTGCACAATTGGGGACTCTAATGACTATTGGACTTCGGGTTTGACATCTATTGTATCATGGTTCAGAGATGTTTTTGTATTCACAATCACCTTGTTGAAAACGTACTAAGTAAATATTTGGAGTTCTATCATCACTGATTGATTTACTCAAATGTAGTAACAGCCATAGAATTAAGTGGAGCTCGAAGCACACCTCTAGATAAAGGTGCCTTTGTTCAGAAAGTTTGTTGTGAATATCAAACCAGAATATTAAAGGCTTGCTCTACTTTCAACTTTCAATGAAACTGTACCAATAGCGTTTTGCCAAAGCTATCAGATATCATTGCAAATAGAATTTAATTCCTTCGTGGCTTATTTACTTACCTAACTTGCGTTACATTTTGAGGTGAAACTGGGCCTTGTCAAACAAGCCACTCCAGTTAGATCGGTTCTTAACCACGTATTTAGCATTTTCATCAAATTTATTTGTTTTTTTTTTATACTTAAAGACATGCCTTCGTTTACTGTTTTGATTTCTTGGATTTGAATATAAGGTAGGACTCTTCAAGTCAAACCCATTGTAAAAGTTCGATGCGTAATTTTTTCGACATGCCAGAATGGCTTCGGTCCAACCAACCCCTCGTCCTAGGGCTATTACAATGGAACTGACCCTCCTAGTTGTGGGTTGTGCCGCCGGGGTAACTACCCGGCCATGGAAAAAATATGTAGTTACGAAGCAACAACAAGCTTCGGTTTCTGACGGATCTACTGTTAAAAACCCTTGCGAATGAAACTAGGACAACGAAATTCGGATCTGCACGTGGAATTTTAGGTCCCTGAACGGGCCACGAGCAGCCGAATATCTAGCGGAGGGCTTGGACTGCCGCAGAACAGATATTACCCCCATAACAAGAAAATGCTATGGGGTGGGCCGGAAAAAAGAGGATGAACAACTGCGCCATCTTCGTGCGATTCGTTGCTAGAGGCAGACTTAGGTAAGACGTCTTGGGTTTACTGCATTTTAACGAGCGCCTCGTAACAATCCGTATTAAATTTTCCAACATTAGCCTTATATGCGCGCACGCCCCCACAGAGGAGAAAGACGACGACACCAAAGATGGCTCTTGGACACGACCTTCGAGCAGTGCCCTATCCATGCCATTAAAGTTGTCGTCGGCGATTGTACTCCGGCGAGAACTCTGGATCAATAAACCAGATTGACCGCATTGCAATCGACGCAAAGCACTCTTCCAGTATTATAGATGTCCGAAGCTCCGAAGGGCCAACATCGACTTGGACAGTTACTTCGTTGTACCTAATGTATGGTTGCTTATATCCCGAACATCGGAAAGCCAAAGCTAATACTATGAGGAAGTTCCACTTTAGACGGCTACAATCACAAGAGATCGCCAAATCCTTTTCAGATCGAGTCGATAATCTCTTAAGAAGTTGTACGCAGCTAGCATTAAATATCGAATACCAGTTTCAACATTGCCAATAAGCCATCAGAGACGCCGTCTCTGATATGCTGGGTTTCATTCGGCCATCACAAAGAAACCTATGGTTTGACGATGCACATGCAGCTAAGCAAGATGCATACAAAACGGCGCTGCATAGAAGGAATAGAGCTTTTACCAAGAGGTAAAAAAACATGCCAAATTATAAACCGAAGCCTTTAAAGACGAACCAGAGAACATCGTAGTAGAGTCGCAGTCGATACTGACGATTTGGAAAGAGCATTTGTGTAGACTGTATTACGGCGATGACCCAATACCGCTGTATGGCAGAGTTAGCTTTTCAACCTCGAAGATGTAGATCAACATCCGACCTGGGTGAAATGAAGATAGCCATATCTAAGCTTATATATAGCGATATATAGCGACAAGCTTAATAAGGGACATTCACTAACTCTGTATGTAAAATATGGTCGGACGAAAGTATTCCCAATGAATGGAACATCAGCATTGTTTATTCTATCATCAAGAAAGGTGACCCTCTAAACTGCACCAACTACAGAGACATCAGTCTTCTTAACATTTCCTACAAGATCGTATCTGTCGAACTATGCGAACACTTGAAGCAGTTCGTCACCAACCTGATTGGTCCATATCAGCGCGACTTCAGACCACGAAAGTCCACCACTGATCAATACGGCAGACCTTTGAAAAAACCCATGAGCTCCAGATCGATACACACCAGCTATTCGTCGATTTTAAGGCCACATATGACAGCATGAATAACAGGTGAGCTATGTGTATGACTATGTCTCGATTTGGCATCCCTACCAAGCTCGTCTGTTTGTGCAGGATGACGATGGAAAATGCACGTTGCTTCATCAAGGTTCTTAAAAAACTCACTGAGAACTTTGGTGTCAAAATATGTTCTAAACAACCGCTGTCATGTGAATAATTACTCGCGTATGCCGATGATATTGATAAAATCGGAAGAAAGAAGCGTGATATCAGTGTGCTTTTGCGAGTCCAATTAAGCGCTGTCAATAAGAAAGGACACCCAACATCGATGACATCTCGGACAGAACGTCACCCTCGACAGATATAACTTTGAGTTAGTTAAAGACTTCGTCTACCTAGGTTCCGCTGTCAGTTCAGACAACGACACCAGTGCAGCGCTGAGATCAAACGACGAATAACTCTTGTCAATCGCTGCTTGTGTGGGCTAAGAAGGCAGGAGTGCTGTTGGCTGCTTTGAGAGGAAAATTCTTCGAGTGAGTTTTGGTCCCGTCTGTAAATACGGTGAGTGGAGGTGGAGATGCAACGACGAATTGTACGGGCTGTACAGCGACATCGACTTAGCCAGAAGTGTAAAGTTCCAACGATTAAGAACGCTGGGTCATGTAGAGCGAATGCTGCGGTCCAAAATGTCTTCCAAACCGACCTCAAATTACAGCGCAGTAGAGGAAGACCGCGAGTCAAGTGGAAGGGGACCGTAGACAACTTTGCGTGCGAAATTGGGGGCAGGTGGCTAAAGATCGAACTGGATGCAGAAGCATTAGGCTCAGCAGCCTAATGTACTCATAAAGTAAATCCCAATCAAATCGTCACGGAGAATTTGTTCGGACATTCCATCAAATGTTGGTTGTTTACTTTGCAGGAAGTAGGGTAAATTATGCTCAGGACATAACCGGAATAGTAGTGCTATTTTCTGATCTTCACCTAGCAAATCCATTGATGATCTTATTTCCCACAATT
This sequence comes from Volucella bombylans, assembly GCA_949129095.1. Taxonomy (NCBI): domain Eukaryota; kingdom Metazoa; phylum Arthropoda; class Insecta; order Diptera; family Syrphidae; genus Volucella; species Volucella bombylans. The sequence goes on along the minus strand of OX422142.1, from coordinate 140,295,423 downwards.
CAATTTCGACCTGGAACCGAAACAATACTCAGTGAGTTTAGCGTTTCCATTATGTTCATATTGTAGAAGCCTTGTATTCTCAAACTCGCTTGGAAGAAGTGGAATATATATATAAAAAAGATATTTAGGAACGCCTACCCAGGGAAGATGCTCAGAACAAGAATTATTGTATTCAGGCAACTCGAGGAAATAGTCACTTATCGAAATTCGCTCATAGAGGAACGCCACAGGGTGGCGTTATTTCTCCTCTACTTTGGCTAACGGTTATGAACAAAATTCTTGCAAGACTGTACAGAGAAGGGGTCAAAGTGGTCATGTATGCGGATGACATGATGACACTAGTGTCAAGTTTTCTGCCGTGATAAGTGAAATGGAGCCTGCTCTAGATAAGGCAAACACCTGGGCAGCAAGTTGTGGCCTTGGTGTCAACCTGAGCAAAATTGAATTGTTATTCACCACCAAAACTAAAATACTTCATTTTACCCTTCCCTGCTTTAATGGTCAGCCGCTCAGACTATCCCCCAGTGCTAGTATGTGGGTATCATGCTTGACTCAAAACTTAACTGGAAGCAGAACATCGAACACATTGTAAGGAAAACATGCGTGTCGCATGCTCCACAAGATGACCTTGTGGATGTACACTACACAACCTTAGTGCCTCCAATTATCTTCTGCTTGCCGATCTTTGCCAGCGTATTCCAAGCGGAACTACTGGCAAACCTAGAGGCTTGCACTTAACCCGGGTGTGACAGAACTCACAAACAAAATATTGCTATCCTCATAGATAGCCAAGCTGTCAAAGCTATCGACCCGGTTATATATCCTAAAAACTGGTTCAGGAGTACTGGAACGAGCTTGCCTGCCTGGGAGGCAAGTGTCACAGTGCTCTGGGCTTCAGGGCAAAGTGATATAAAAGAAAACGAGCGTTCGGATGAATTGGCCGGCAAGGCTCAGCTCTGCACGGCTCACTCGCGGAAGTAGTCACATCCTGATAGGAGTGGTTAAAAGACAAATCCACTTACACTTCCCCCAGAAGGCTAGCCTCCAATGGAGGGGATTAATAAACTGTGCCATATCAACGATGATATGACCGACCAACAATAAGAATAGGCACCCACTGTCTCACACAACACATATCATCAACAAGGTCACAGGAGTCGTGGAAACAAAAATTCACATCTACTTGGTTTCATGATGAACTGCCACCTATGTATCTTAAAAAAGGCCTTAAGCAGCTTTTCTGCTATCGATCCTCTTCACAATATAGCTCAGTAGAACTGCGTATATCGCAGCCCCACATCCTCGGTCGGACTCGGAGGTATCTGTGAAGATCCGACTAAACTCCTACTGGGCTTAGATTCAGCACCGAAGTCATTCAGGGAAAGTAGATTTCATGTCTACAAGGTCAGGGTCAAAAGACAGCCAATACGAAAGGTCATTAAGACTCCAGTGAGTCCTCTACTAAATACCGCTCCTTTTTAATCGGAAGATGGCTTTGAAAGGGCAGCCCTTGATATGAGTATCAAAGGGAAAGAGAGTGCGTCTAGAGCGTCTGCATATGCCATTGTTTGGAGTCTGATGAAAGTAACAATGCCATACAGGGTTTTTCAATAAGAAGTTTCGTTTTGAAAATGAATTCACTACGAAATTGTACAAAAAATTTCGCTGAAACAATTCGGCAAGATAAAAGTTTTCTCGCTCGACGTTAAGCGCCTTCTCGTCCAGCTATTGTCAGAAATTTTAGCTTATGGGACAGGCTAGCGTTGTGAAGAACTGCAATCGCGTACACCACTCAAGGATTTCTGAGAATATTGTTTCTATAGCAAGCAACACTCCATCGAATTGTGCACACAGATGTAGTCATATGGTCTGTAGGGTTCAATTCATGCAAGAACTATTGCCTGCCGACGTGACTTCTCTAATTAGGTGTGTGAGGTGCGTTGAAACACATTTTTAATGTACTCGTATAGAATTGCTCCGTTTTATTTGTAGAAAATGTTACTATGTTTTCGACAGGAGGCATTTTTGAATTTTATTTCTTCGAAAATCAACCGAATGTACCTGTTATCGTGATTAGATTGTGCAATCGAACCTTGATCAATGAATTTTATGGCCGGATCTTGATAGTATGGATATGAACAATGTTTCTTTCCAACAAGACGGAACTGTGTGTCACACAAGTTGCGAAACCACTGTTTTGCTGGCCATTTCTCGAAATATTGATCAAAACCTTCAACCACTGTTTAGCATCATGCGACCTTTCCTTTGAGGCCACATGAAAGAGAAGATTTATGCCAACGCTTCTCAGTCAAATTCAAAGCCAACATTCGTCCTATGCTTTATGGATGAAAATGAGCCGCAAATGTTTGAAAATGTGAAGAACAATTTTATGAAAAGTCCCTGGATGAGCAATACATCTTGTCGAGATCAATTGGCTGATATTGTTTTCAGTGGCAACCCTTCTTATTGTAAACGGCAATCTTTCAAAAAAACTCAACTTGTTAAAAGAATTTAAAAAAAATCCCAACCTAACTCCCTTAGCATCGGCAGGAACTGTTACAGTTCCATTCCATTCATTAATATCCAGAGAATATGGTATCTTCATCTTTCCCCTTGGTCGTTTGTAAGTAGTTTTCTTCAAAGTCAAACACCAGCACCTGCATCCATCTGCAACATTCACATCTCTTCTCATTTTCTTTTTAAAGTTGGTGAGGGGAGAAAAAATTGTCATACCTCCAGTCAAAACACCAGAGACTAGGACTTCTGTAAAGAGTCAGTAACTTAATTTCGAGCAAGATGCCACAAACTAACAAATTAGTTCATTAAAAATAATTGCGATAGGATTCCGGTACTTGTGAGAAAGTTGTATACCAAATACTACGGATTCACACATCGGCAGAATACTCATGTGTCCTTGTTTCACTACATAGGTGCATACGAGTATTTGTAGTTTCTTTAGAAAATTGTGCAGGGGTTACACTCTAACCCAAGTTTAAGTTACATATACATATGTAGGTACGAGTAGTAGCGTTTGAAAAACTCGTATTTTGTATCTTTCTGGTGTCCTTCGTAATACCCTCCGGCTGGTGCTTTCAGTTTAATATAATCGTCATGTGGAATAAATTTGTTGCAAAAATCGTCGAATCTCTGAGAGTCTTTTTATACCTTAAGGAGATGTATGTACGTATGTGACAGATGAAGATATACTTAGCCCAGATGGTATCCAAAATTCCTTTATTCTCCATCATACCCCTCGAGGGACAATAGAAGGAAGGTGCTTCTTCATCAAATGAAGACAATGTGTGAGAAACTTTTAGTCGCATTTTCTTGTTCGGTGTGTGTTAGTATATTAGCTGCACACAGGTGTATCCTTCTGGCTGTCACCGAAACTTCTCCAGGCTGTGGAAATTGGAAGAATAAATATATACATACGAGTATTATATGTATATCGATGGACCGTACTTAATAAGTGTCTTTGTTGTTCGGTTAACCTCTTTCCAAAGAAGAATACCGAACGTATTATGTAGTATTCTTTATGTATACATTGTGTCAATCATTCATGCAAAGTTAAGAAGTAAACACTTAAGGACGAGGAGACAACCACAAGCAAAACAAAAATGTCTGGCTTGAGCAGCTAAAGAAAGTATCATCAGGGTGGCTATAGCAGGAAATGGGCGAAAGTATTGTCTCAGCGATTGGCCTCTGGTGGAAAAGTTAATTGAATTACGCAGCATCTTTGGATTGAGATTGATGTCACAGTTGATTGAGACCACACTTTAGTGATCCTTTTTTATACCTACTTGAATTTAAAGAGATTAAAAGTTTTTTTTACTTTATCAAAAGGTTTTCCCTTTCATTTCATCAAAGGGTTGAAGGTATGTTGAGCCTTTATTTTTTATAAAAAAAAAGGAACTTAACATTCAAGAGGTTGTGACTACTCTTAAAATGCTCGAGCGCTTGTTAAGTTTTTCAGAATATTGGATAGAGAGAGAGAGAGAAAGATGTTTGGGCTCAGTGGTTATTTCGCTCCATGGGTGGCATCCAACATTTAATCGGGAAAGTAAATTATTAGTGTAAATTGACTTGATGTTGTATTTACGCAACCATTCATCTCACGAGATCTTATTTGCCTAAAAAAAAGTCTTTCGAGCACGGCTGATACTGAACCCCGAACCTTTTGATTGCAAAACCAATACACTACCACTCGTAAGAGGCATCAGTAACATGCCATAATGTTATGGCTTATCATAATGGGTGAAGCATGCTAAAGTAGCAAATTACTTCAACTGTTTGGATTGTTGGCGATCTATAGATAGTGTACCTTCCTATGTTGATAACACCTATCTTAACCAGATGTCGTTTCAAAATGACAAACTTCAGTTTGAGTGAGTCGATGTGAGTGTTTTTTGTGAAAATGGAAACAATGGAGTATTGAGCTATTATTAAATTCTTGGTTTTGAAAAGCAATACGCCTACGCAAATCAAAAATGAGTTGGACTCTGTGTATGGCGACTCTGCACCATCATTTACCACAGTGATATTTTGGGCAGATGAATTTAAACGTGGCCGTAAAAGCTTGGGAGATGATGAACGTTTGGGACGTCCAAAAACTGCAACCACTGACGATAACATTGCTAAACTTCACCAAATGGTGTTAGACGACCGCTGAATTAAAGTGGGAGAGATAGTAGAGGTTATGAAAATGTCCAAAGAACGTGTTTCGGGGCATCTTAATGATAATGCTTATCAATTGTGCTTGGTGACTTTATTGTTAATGAAAAACTTGAAGTGAGCGAAATATTTTAACATAAAAGAACAAAACGTATTGCGATTATGGCTACAGAGGCATTATGGCCTTTAAAAATAAAAACAGTGCCACTGAAGTAATGTACATAATAAGTAATTACGAAATTAGAATATCCGAAATTCGGTCGCTTCTGAAAGAAAAAAACACAATAGAATTGAACAAATGGGAGAGAGCTTTCCGATCGTCAGTGACAAAATATAACTGTAGATAGCAATTTCAAAGGAATATATCTCGATGTAAACCTCAGCACATAATTCAGAAGGAAATTCAATAAATATAATACCTACTCCTGAGTGGTTAAGTCATTAATCCTTCTCTTCCTAAAAGGAGTGGAAATAGACATATGTACGAGTATATCTTGATAGGTGTAGTTTGTAGGTAATCGACTAAAACTTTAATCCTGACGACCTTGCTTTATTTTGAACCAGTTTCTCGACTTAAACTCTTTTGAAATTTTTTGAATATGTTCTATTGAATCCTGTGTAATGTGGTCACGTGCCTCTGCATGAAGTTCAATATACTCAACAAGTATCAGCGTGTCTATGTGATATACTTGCTTTTATTTTGTTTCTTGATAATAGACTGAACTTTGTTCATTCCAAAACCTTCTATGTTAACTTTCATTAAAAGCTTATTTTATGTAGGCCACACCAGATCTACCCAGCTTTCCAGCCCTTGTGAAATTTTCTGAGTACTTTATTGGCCATATTTGCCCACATGAGTGGTAATGTTACTCCTTTAAGTGTGTTGAATATCGTTTTGTGAGGTAAGACATCGGAGTCTTCCATGCTCTGATTCTCAAGACCTTTTAGACATCCATTGACCTCAAAGGGCATTGATCTCAACATTGTTACAGACGAATACTATGTAGGGAGCAAAATTTTCTCCATTTGCTATCTTCACAAACATAACCAAATACCTGGCTGTATAATGTGCTCCCAGTATTTCCTCTATATTCCTGCTGATCAGATTCTACATCCAACACTTAAGCCGTAAGTGGCAGTGTCAAAAGTTCTATAGTTCCTCCAGTAATTAGTGATGAACCCAACTAGCAAAAACAATTAGATAGTAATACGTAGATAGAGGGCCAACATGAAGAATTTCCTTCGTTGATGCGCTGCTTTTATAGTCATTCACAAAATTGAAAATAAACGGACTTTGGGCACTGCCTTGGTGTACTTCCGCTTTAACTGTCTGTGCGTTTTTCATTCGTATTGAAGATGATATCCCGTACAAACCTTAGGTACATATATACTATCTTATTCCCACCACTTTATTCGCGTGATTAATTGATAAAAAATCTCTGACGGTTCAATAATATATTACATAGAATTTTACATAGGCTTTTAATGAATAAAACTCTTAGTGGTTGGCTGTAGCGCACGTGGTATTATATTGGCTTCTCAATCGGCCGGCACCCAAAAGGCAAACAATTTTGCAGGCAACTAAAATCGTGTGAGGTGTTTAGTTTGAGTACAAATATTCTCTTGAGAGCTAAGATCTCAAAAAAATAAATTCAAAAATATAAAATGTTAAACTCAAAGTCAATGTTTAATTAACAGGTTTTGTGTCACTCACTCCTCTGCTTGCAGCAGGGAATCAAAACCACCCGAATGGTATGGAGTTAACTTTAAATTAAAGCCTCTCTGCATACTGCATCACATGTTTGGTTCCCGGGAGGGTAAATGCTGAGGTTCGAGGTGGTGGACTTAACATACAATTTTAAGATACCGCTAATTTTTATACGTTACCCCAAAGGATTAGCAGATTTAATTACCTTACAAAAACCCAGCGAAGCTCACTGAAACCGATTATGCTCATTGGTGTGAGCATTGAAAACAACATCTTGTCTTACATATGTAGAAGGGAAAATTAGCAGTATTTAAATTTTTTTAAAATATCCCTAATATCGAACAGTGAAAATGCCATTAAAATCTGTTTAGTAGGTCTATTGTGATGCTCATACAAACGGACAAAAATTTAAAAAAAAAATTATTAATTTGAGTACAGGCACATTGTTTTTGTTTTTGTTGAAAATGTCTTCAATGTATAGACATGTCTTCATTATAATTTTATAATAGCAGATATGTTATTGGACATTCATTTGGGGTACTTTTTGGAATCTCAGCGCATTGCAGGACAATAATGTTTCTCCAGCTAAACGAGACCTTTATAAAGGTGTTTTCCAACTTTTTTATAATATTTTTTGAATAAAACGAATAATTGTTGAGACATCTCTGAAACGTTTATTGCTTCATTAAGTAGACACATGGGGATTATATGTCGGATGCAATGTCTTCCAAATGACCACCTCGGCTCTGCTTGCAGACCCTCATCCTAATCTCGAAATTTTCTATTACTCTTCCACGTAATTGGGACTCTATCTCGGCAATGTCGGTTTCAGATAGACCCTGACATGTCTTTTAACATAGCCCCAAAAGCGGTAAATGGGTTTCTCCGCAACGCAAAGCAATAACAAAGCGATTTTTTCGCGACTTGTATCGCACGTATCACCACCCTGTTGAAAGTAGAGGTCGTCCGTATCCATAACCTCTAGCTCCGGCAACAACAAACGGATTATCATATCATAATTATCAGCATGCGTGTTTTTCAGGACCCAATCAGGGAACGTACGACGTTGCTGATGGTCGACCGGCTTCAGATCTTGCGTTAGTTGGACCTTGTGTGCATGGAGAAGCAAATTTTTCGTCAAAATTCGGTGATGGCTAGGGAGAGGTCAAGCTCCTGAGAACGGTGATGAATGGAGGTATTTGACTCGGCTTCAGCTTCTTCACACGTCTCGAAAGGCGCATAATTATATGTATATGTCGCGATTGAATGTGAATTTTTGTAATAAAATTCAACGATCAATGTAGATTTCTCAAATTTATTGATGACAACTGTCACCATACGCTACACCTCTTGTTGAAACACCCATTATTTTGGAACATCTTCTCAGTCCCAATACAAAATATCTGGGTCTACTGTGAGTGAAAATATTTATTTTGTTTTGCTATAACAGTTGGATAGACTTGTTTATTCTAATAGGTACTTAAATTCATAGCTAATTTCACTTTGACTCCCGCCCTGTACATTAGCTGTTTTCGCACCATAAAGAAGTCACTGACGGCCCTCGTTATCTTTGACTCATGTTATGCTTCTGGCATTGGCATTAGTCGTTTTGGCATGACTAGATGTTGTCTTGCCGACTTTTTAGTGAGATAGATACTCATATTTTTGTTGGGTATATGGCTCTTTGTAACTTGATAGTCCCTGCGAAGGAAATATTTCAGAAGGAGTTGAACTTTGCCCTATGAATAAGCGTAGAAGGACCACGTAATTCGGCTGGCTGCACAATCATTTGAAACAATCCTGTTCTTCAAAATTTTCTGTCTGCTGAAGGCATATCTAATTCGAAGTGACGCCCTGGAATACATATTTAACTCACCCAATTCTTTCCTTAACTGCCACTGTTAACTTCAATTACGACGTTTGGTAGGGTTTGGTCGTAAGAGTTGCGTTATATTTACCAAATTGGGTCGAAGACACATTCCCTTCATTATCTGTTTGGAATTTTCAATTATCATCAAATTTCACATTATATTTCTGGACTACATTTAATAGACCTTTTGTTATTGGAGTGTGAGTACTTTAAATTGAAAGGAAATAGAAAAAAATTATCGACCGACACTGACCATCTTGTGAGTCGAATTAATGACCACTTGATCAAGTCAATCGACTTGTCTATCGCGAATAACAGGCACAGTATTGGCTTTCCGGATCACATATTCTAAGCCGACGAATTCTAACTCCTTTACTTCAGTCCATATTGCAGTTCAGCCGGTATAGTTAGATGCATTTTTTACACTTCGTCGATGCATACAAGGCCGAAGATCACCTGAAGCACTTTTCTCTCGAAACGACTAAGCGCCTCTTCGCCCATACAAAGTTCCTGCCTCTGCGTCTTAGAGGAGGGTTGGGATGATCAATGTTTTATAGAGCAATATTTTGGTTTCCCGAGAGAACGCTTTGCTACTCTATCGCTATTTGAGCCCAATAAAAGATTCGAAGTCCGAGTAACACCTGCCTATTGCGACATGTCCGAGTTGTCAATGTTGTGTGTCCTTTCTTGATGACAACATTTTCGAGTTTTCCTCGTTTGACGACATACCCATACAGGCTTCTTCTGCGTCAATATATGAAAATGCCTCACAAACCTCTCAATGTGTTCTGACGATAATATCCATGGCATCCACATAGACGTATTTAAAGACTCTGCCTTTTGAAAGACTACGCCTCAGGTTTAGTTTGCGAGTTCCGCAAAATATACGTACGATCTGGAAGAAATCGAATGTCGTAGGAAGAAGTTATTTTATGACATTAAAGCTCTCGGTAAATTTATAAACAATCCTCACGGACCAGCAAGCCTTCTTCATAGCCATCCTGCAGAGCCAGTCAAGATTGACCGAAACGCCAATATTCGCCCTCATAGGGGGCCTTTAAATCGACAAATACGAGTAGATGATGGGTGTCGATTTGGAATTCAAAAACACATTTTCTTCACCTCCGTAATGAAAATGTCTGATGGACGCTCCCATTTCCAAGTCTGAAGCCACACTGATAAAATCACATGGTTTATTACATACATGGGATGTCAGAGAATAGTTGCTGTTGACTAGAAGGTCTCATTTCTTCAGAATCGGGAGTGCAATACTAAGGTTGGATTTGTCTGCCATGCTATGATCTGATTACATATATTTTAGAAATGACTTAGCGCATGCGTGTCACGAAGTAAACTGCTGCTGGGATCTACAATAGATCGTCAGCGCCGGCAGCATATTCCTCCTTTGATGCGCCGCTTTATTCCACGGCATTCCAAGAGTTCGACAGTGGTTGTTGGGCAAGATCTAGTATATCACATGCGGTATCTCCGATGTCTTGCTGGCAGCTTTGTCACTGGGCTTCTGGACAAGATATGGTGGTGTTGGACATCGAGTGAGTTTAAGAGACAATTGATCTGCAAAGGCTCCAGCGATTTCTTGTAATCGCATCATTCCGACGTGAAACCTTCTCACTGAATATTCTCTTTTTAGCGGCATTGGGGGTATTCGTATGCTGGCCAAGACAAGTTACATATAGTAGTTGTCCGTTTCAATGTTGGCTCCTCGGAACATTCGAACTTCAAGAACGTCTTGTACCCATTCCCAATGTGATCAACCTATTTGGTAGAGGATTTATTGACATTTTATTCAAATATCCATAAGATATTCTCTTAGGAATCCCAAGATACTGGAACCATTATTAAATCCTGCCTCTCGCACTTGCAACGTCTAAGGCGAGGCCCATAACCTCCATATATGTAAAGGGTTTTCCAATAGGGACTTGACAACTTTGAATTTAATTTGTGAACGCACTCTTTCACTAATCATCAAACTGTCACTGACAATTTATTCAGTAAACTCAACATTTTCATCATTTCAAAGTACACGAACGAGCAACGTCTGCAAATTATAAAAATTTTCTACCGAAATTCAGAGTCGGTGACTGCAACTTTAAGAGCGTTAAATCCAATTTTCGGTCGTAATTCTCGCCCTAGTACACAGGTAATAACAAGTTTAGTGCAAAAATTTGAGTCTACATATTCGTTGTGTGATGTTGCCGTGTCAGTGAGACAACGGGTTGGTCGAAGTCTTGAAAATATCGCTGCCGTTTAGGCGTCCGTAGCAAACGATCCAAATCAGTCAATTCCACGGCGTTCTTAAGAATTGGGCATCGCTCAGACCACATTATGGCGTATTTTGCGTAAGGATCTTGGTTTACACCCATACAAGATCAAGCTGACTCAAGAATTGAAGCCGATGGACCATTTGAAGCGACGTACGTTCTCCGATTGCGTTCTGGAAAAGATGCGCCAAGATGATGAATTTCATCGCAAAATCATCTTCAGTGACGAAGCTCATTTTTGGCTCAATGGGTTCGTCAATAAGCAAAATATGCGTTATTGGTAGGGTGAAAATCCACATGTGGTTCAACAGGATGATGCCACAAGCCACACAGCACACGCTACAATCGATTTATGGAAGAGTAAGTATGGTGAGCGTGTTATGTCAAGAATTGGGCCAGTCGATTGGCCGCCTCGTTCGTGCGATTTAACGCCGCTTGACTATTTTCTGTGGGGGGTACGTTAAGTCATTGGTTTATGCCAACACGCCAACGACGTTGGAAGAGCTCAGAGCCAACATTGAACGCGAAATAGCGGCCGTTTCGGCTGAAATTTGTGGCCGAGTTGAAAATTGGGTCCAACGAATCGACCGCTGCAAACGTGCCCGCGGTGGCAATATGAACGAAATCGAGTTCCATTCAAAAATGATTTTGAAAGTTAGGAAAACCCTATACATATGGAAAAAATATTACGGTGGTATAGAATGGTGGAGTGCGAAATATGTCACATTTTGAAGTACAAAAACAAAGGCTTTATGTTCATTCGTATGCGTCCTTATTGTTAGTAGAACTACCCGAATAAGACCCAACACAAATTTTATGCAACGAATAAAATAGGTTTACTCTTCCACAAAACGTCGATGCAAATATCGCAAATTGAGTTATGAATGCGTAAATTGGTCTTATATGTAAACAAAGTGGAGAGAGCCAGGCGACTAGATACACTAAAATCTTTTCCAAATTATTCGTAAGATTTTCACAGAACTCAAATGCAGTCATGTATATTTATATTCAACTGAATAAGTGCTATTGAAATTTATTAACTAAAGTAGACAGATTGTTACAATTTCCATTTCACATCTCTCTGTACTATACTAACACTACCCACGCGCGTATTCTGGTAAAGGTAAGGGAGTCCTCATCTGTCCTAAACTAGAATTGTTTACCCATAATTTAACATGATACTCTCAGTGGTATATACTCGTATGTATATTCAAACTTGAGTGATGTTTGCATCCCATAGTGAGCAAATATTTACACATTATCCTTCTGACTTATCTGATCCAAATCTGACGTGTCGGTTGTTCTCATCTATTTACAGAACTTCTGTTCTACCAAATCTTCACAGAATGTCCTGTCAAGTACATTAAATTGTAAGACATTTTAATCCAGATACTTTAAATATTGTGTGAAAGGAGACCCCTGAGTTGAGAAGTGAAAACTTTAACCACCTCGTTGCCCTCAACATGTGGCAATGTAAGAGTTGACTTGAAATACCTGTCAAGCTTTGAATAACTTCACATATTCTAAAATTCAAGTTGACAGGTGAATTGAAAGAATTTACTTTCAATGGAATTTATGCTTTCTTTCTACACATGTCACTTATGTATCTAAAGAAGTTTGACTTCATATATACTTTTTGAAATGACAGACATCAGTGAATCCTTTTAATGGAACACTGTATATATATACGTACATATACACGTGAGATGGATTTTAAAATATCTTTTACTCTTTGGTGTTGATTTGTTTTCTTGACAAGTAAAGGGTATTGTTATAAGGATTTATACAATATTGTTTAAATAAAACACAAAGAAATTAATTTGATGAAAATTTATTAAATTCATTCGAAGGATTATTTCATGCCATTTATCTCATATTGGAAAATAGTTTCGGGCACATGTCCATCACGGCTGCATTCTAGAGGTTCCGTTTTCGACCACTTATTCGCGCAATTTGGGGCGCATATCGCGTATTACTTGAACAATGTTTTACTCTAAAGTGTCAGTCGTTGCTGGTGTCAGTTATTTCTTGAAATGACTCTTTTGCCAAATAGCGTTTTCAATGAAGCGATGTTTTCGTTTGTAGTACGGGGTGCAGCACCATCCTGTTGGAATAACACACTTCTTCTGATGTCACGCAAATCTGGGAACAAGTAATCATTGATCATCGCATTCTACCGGTGTCTATTTACAGGGCGCTCCGGCATTCGAAATCGGAAGCTGTGCTGAAAATAAATGAAGCTTTACAGCTCAAATGGACAACTTATTTGATATTTTTGATCCTTATTGAAAAGTCTGACACTACAAAAAAAAAAAAAAAAAAAAAAAAAACCACCCACATAACACGTTTGAGAGGAATTAAATAATAAAACGCACACATGGAAAATTTAATTAAATTGATTGAGTGGATTTCAAAAATAGCTAACGAACTTTTAAGCACCCACCTGGTATGTTCACTTTGCCAAAGCAAACAAAATCTTATGCACACATGTGGAATTTTCTGCCCTGAAATCGTATTTAATGGTACAAATAGACAGAAAGGACGATTTCAAAGAATTCCAGAAAATGCCTTTCCATTGAATGAACTTAGGTACGAATAGACGTCATAGACATTTTGGAAGGCAGCTTTAGCAAAGGATATTTGGTACTGTGTAAATACTAATCTAATTAATTAATGAGTGAAGTTAAATTTAGATAGTCCTGTACATCATGTTGATATTTGGCTGATGACCGTGGCTTTGTTATAATTTTCGTATTTTGAAAAAAGAAATCAGATCTCACTCCTACAATGATGCAAGTGTAGGCCGGGCACATAGAATGAAAAGCATTCATTTGGTCTGCCAACTTCCTGGAGCGTCATCTACAGTTATACTAACATCAAACACAACTGTCGATAAAAGCCCTAACCAAGAACGTAGGCAATTCTTACGCAGGTTCAGCTTTTGACAAACGCTCCTCTGAACCTTGCCCGTAAGTATAATAAATTCATCAGCGATCTTATTTCCCGTGATCCCAATACGACATCGGACTCAAACAAGACTCACTGAATTCCGTCTTCCGTCTTCCGTCTTCCATGTGCATTCAGAGAAACCTTTCATTTCCGTACTAGCTTGGAAGTGATGAAAGTATTCAGCAAGCCCTTAAGCCAGCAGAGCTGGTACTTCAAACGCAGGTACTACGCTCAACAAGAGTTCTGGTGTCAATGCATATCTATAAACTAAAGTCAAGAGACAGTAGTCGCTCAATGTTTTCAAAAGTCCAGTCAGTGCGTGATGTACTCGTAATAATGTCCACTACTCTTTAAACGCATGATGTCTTTAAAATTGCGGTTCATGATATGAATAGCAAAAAGAGGAAGACTCATCAGTGGAATGCCATAAGTGCTAGGAAAAGCTCCCAGGAAGCTGAAACACAACCGCTCCTTGGAGTCTTGCAAAAGCAGACAATCAAAGAGCTATCCTCGGTGGCAAGGGCCACCAAGGCGACAACCAAATACTTAGTTCGTTGGAGAAACGATTAACAGCAACCTTGAAAGGATTGACTGAAAGCCCATTTTTCGTGCAATAATTGTCGATTACATCCAGAGCTGCCAGCGATTTAACGCTGGCACTCGCAACACATGATCCGGCAGGCATTACAGCTGCATTATCTGTGCGTAGATATCAGAACTAGTGACAGCTTTAAGCAGTCAGCCGAAAAACATGCAATATAGCAGTGGAGATAAGTTTTGCGGTCAACCCTTGTTTACTTTTTTATGTATTACTCTATGTTTTAAAATAAGACTCTACTATATCATCATAGTTTTAGCAACTATTTAACGGCTGAAATCTATTAACCTAATCTTTCAAACAATTTTTGACGACGATTCCGCAAACCTAGTATTTGTTTTTCATGGTGGCTGCTTTCCTCATTTGCAAAAATGTAAGTCTTCACACAAACCATATCCTTGTAATAAATCACAAATTCACGACTTTTTCCAATTAACAACTTTCCAACTTAGCACTTTGTAGCTCTTAATGCTTCTATGTTAATCCCTTCTCTATGTGTACGGACATGGTAAAACTTTGTCAAATTTATTTCTTCCATCAGTCGCACTATATTATCCCCGAGCTGAGATCTTTAACACCTTCTATGGAACTCCTTTCACGGTGAAAAAATTCACCTGTCCAGTACCCCCACTCCCCAAGGGAACACGAAAAATTTTCTTCTGGTAAGCAGTAGCATCTCTTATACTTACAATCATAATAATTTAGGAATTTGGCGCAGTTATCCAAGAAAAAGTTTTCCCAAATTGAACCATTAAAGCCTCGTAAAATTTAAGCTCACATCATCAAACGAAAAGGGGGAGTTTCAGCCTGAACCCACCATTTGGCAATTGAAAAGTTTATCCGGGATACCTATTGATTTTGAGTGTTTTATTTGGTTAACATCAAATGTGTATCTTCTTTCGCGGAATAGAGAAAAAAGAGGTTGAACGAATAATTGGGACGTTCAGATTGAATAAGAAAAACAAAAAAAAAAATTGAAAACACAAAAGTTTTTGAAAAGAGTTAGGAGTTTTGAAGTTCTGCTAAAGTATACCATATGTATTGTATCTTCACAGCCCTGAAGAGGAATTATATTCTCTCAGTTGCAGTATGCTCTCCTAAAACTTCAACTGCACAAAAGAGTAAGTATAAAATCCCAAAGGATTAAGACGAAAATCCTCCAATAAATGCGGTAAAACTTTCCTTTGAGAGTACAGGATGCATTGCTGCTGCTGGTGCAGCGGTGCCATTACCAAGGTAATATATGTACGTGCTTGTGAATTCCTTTGAATTTGGAAGACATTGGGACATAGTTCCGTGAGTTTCCATACTATGATAATTGAATGCGAATTGGCGCTATTGATTGTAAAGTATACCAAGTTCTGCAGATAATAGTAAGGAGCTTTATAGCACTTAGAATTGAGTTGCTACGGATGCCAAAAGGAGTCGAGTTTTGTGTAAAGTGCTCCTAAATGTGCGTCATTTGGGGAATGAGTGATGAGTATTTCAACAAGTTTTCTTCAAAGTTTTCAGTGAACAAGAACCTATTACTCTGATTGGAAGCAATATTCTAGCCCATATAACATGGAGTAGGGTAAATCAATGTTGAATTTAGTCCACAGGAAGTATGTTTCCTATTGTCAAGTACGTACATAGTTTGTTAGTATGTGCAAATATTTAGAGGTATTTAGAGTTCCTTGCAAATTACAATAAAAAAAAACACATAATTCTCTTTTATAAGCATTTTGCCTCTTTATTTCCTTTAATTGCTTGGACTCCTCTTACCTTGAGTAGTGGCACCTGGTAATACAAACTAAGCTAGGCAAGTGCGAGGTCATATTGTATAACACAGATGGTACTTATGTCCTGTAATTTATAGGTATTTCCAAGATTTTCATATGAAGAGATGCATAGGTATAATAAGCATCTTGAAGCAGCTGTAGTGATATGCTGTATAACTAACATCATAAGTATACGAGTACATGGTAAGGATGAAAACGCAAGTTTTTCACAAATTTCATTTTATTTTTTTAAGATATGATTTCTCAAACTCTTCAAGAGGGGCTTCTATCTCGCCAATGACCTCCTTGTTCGAGCTGTCGTAGGAAGCCAGAGTACGGTGATACTGTAGCAATTCATAACGTAATCCATGCAATATAGCCACAGCAATTCCGGATGAGTGAGCTGGTGAGTTGTCATTATGGAACAGCATTTTTTCTTTGCCAAATGAAGCCATATCAATCTCATAAAAACTCGGTCTAATAATTCACTCAAGTATTGCTCTGTGATCGTGCTTCCTTCGTTCAAAAGTTCCGTGATGATTATTTCCTCTGAAGCCCGATGGGACCGTCTTTCCCGTCTTTGGAACAGATTAGCCTGGATAAATCCATTGTTTTGATTGTCGCTTGGTCTCTGGTACGCACTCGTAGTAATGGATTCAGGTGGTTTTACATATCAACGGTGATGGATCGGAGCAAAAACTCCTGCAAATTGCTCAAAAAGCAGCTTCAAACAATGCTTTGAAATTGACATTCGTACCCGCTTGTTGTGCTCTGTAAGCACAAACGTCTACGGCTTATTTGCATAGTAATGTGACTTAACGTAGCCCCACAAAAACAAAGTATAATGGCGTTAAATTACGTGGTTTCGGTGGCCAGTTGACGTCGCTAAAACCCAAAATAACCATGCCATCAAATTTGTTGTTCAGAAGATACATTTTTACATGCGCTGTGTGAGACGTAGTACCGTCTTGTTGAGGCCACATGTCATTGAGATCCATATCCTTAAATTTAGGCCATAAAAAGTTGGTTATGGCTCTCGCCGGTGACAGTTATGGTGGTGCCAGCTTCATTTTGGAAGAAGTAATACCCACTTATCATGCATTTGCAACTGATGGTATGTGGATTTTTATCTCCTCAAATGCGACAATTTTGCTTGTTGACATACAAAAATGAGGATCGCCGCTGAAAATGATCTTCTGTCTGAAATCGGAGTCCACTTCCAAATTCTCTAGAGGCCAGTCAGCGAGTGCTCGGCGCTGCCTATGATCGCTTACCTTCAGTCCCTAAATCAATTGAATCTTTTACAAGTGCTGGCTTATTTGCCGACGTAAAATTCACCAACTTGACATTTGCAAAAGGCCAAACATTCAAGACACAGCGAGGATATTTTCTAGTTTTGTTAGTAGTACTCGCAGATCGAGTAAGAAAGAGTGTTTTATTCTGTTGCGAGCCTTCGATATAACTTATCACCCTCGTAATTGCATTTATAGTTCTTGATGGTATCTCACATATATGCTCTGGGTGATGTCTAAAGACGACTGTCAATAATTACTCCGAGGTACTTTAGAAATGATAGAGAAGCAATTCCATGCCCTCTAACTCTAACCATTATTGTTACATGAATTTTCCTACTTGTAAGAAGCACCGCTCCAGTTTTGTGATCGAAAAGTTTCAGATTGGTGCTAGTTCTATAGGCATAGAATTTCATCATACATAATGTTCCACAGTAAAGGGCCTAGTTCCGAATCTTGTGGCATCTTCGTATGTTTATATTCATGAAATAGCTCGTTATCATTTTACTTACGGAGATAGTCCGTTACTTCAGTCCAAGAGAGACTGTTCATTATCTGTTCCCATTTCGCCGAACAAACCGCGTTCTTCAGGTCCAGGGGGTTATTACGATTACGATGCAATATTTCTTGGTACCTTCTTGTATAGCGTCTCCAGCTCTAGTTCTTACTGCGTTGATTGCATCCAGTTTTGACCGTTTCTAACGATAACACGGTATTGGTGATCCGATAGACATGCTACTATTGTATTTCAATTGTTGGCAAGAGTCTACTGTAATTGATCCGCTCAAGGGGTTTCCCGACTGTGTCAAGCGAACAAATATGACGGTCAGGTGAATGATCGTATGGGTTCTCTTATCCCATTGGAAGTAGCAATAGTCGTTGGCGCCTTCAAGGCTTAGGAAAACGTCCACCTGATGACGCGCGTTAAACACTATTGCAACAATACAGCACATCTTTTCGATTGTATGCGGGAGCCGTCAACCCCTATGGTTAGTGTGGAACAATGACTTCACCGGCATGAAAAGCATGAAATTCCCACCAAACAGTAAATTTTTTCGTACACAATGGCCGCTATTGGAATAGCTCCGCCTGATGGTTTGACCAAATGCGGCAATTTATTTCTTAACAAAACCATTAAGCCGAAGAGTAGTGACTGAGTGCTCCTTACGACTCAAGCCATAGTGGGATCATACGAGGTTCTAAAATTGGTGAACACAAAGAGAAATAATCTAATAAATAATTTCTTGTGAACATTCCGAAAAGTTTTAAGCTCGCTCTTACCATATTTTTTACTATTCTAAAATTTTACCAAGACAATCAGAACTAACGGAAAAAAAAGGCCAGGCACCACTTCGAATTAAAGAAAATTATATTCAACGTGGTGGCAAATCCAGTTCCAATTCCTCTAACCTATCAATCCTCTCCCGCTAGCCAAAGCCAAGTAGAAATGTTCATGAATAGAAATGATTTTCCAACAATTCTGCTTCAGCTTCACCAAAGGAGGTGCTCACTGCAAAATAAAAACAAAAAAAAAACATGGAAAAAGCAAACAATAAATCCTTAGAGGTGTTCTTCACACCGACTTCCTGAAGTGTTCGCCTTCAGGTAATTGATTTGGTAAGGAAAAGTTCTTCTAACCGTCAGTTCCTCCTTGTCAACATTCTCGGTGTTCGGATGGATGATGTTTTTTATTTATTTTTTTTGTGAAAACTCCTGGCCTCTTCTTCCTATTTATAGTATATACGAGTATTATTCTGTGTTACACTTTTTTCCTGAAATTCGTGTCGATATTTAAAATTAAAGCAACTAGAGAAACAAGTCACGTGTCATCTGTCAGTTACAGGATTATCGCACGCATTATGCAGACATCTCTCCATTTATCTTTGAGACAATTTACCCCTTGCTCAAATGTTTCTTAAGAAGTTCCTGTATATTTTATTTGAGCAGGTGATTTTCCAAGAATTAATTAAACTATCATCCTTTCGCAACGTAAGGACATTTATCTGTCGAGAGTTATGGAAATGAAATTAATAGTCGCCTGGGGCATTAAAGACGAGCACAGATGTGCTCTTTAACGATATCGTCGTTTACAAAATCTCCTTCTCGTTTAGGTTATAACCTCCTTGCTCTTATCCTCTTTTAGATTGTGCTGTTATGGCTTATAGACTTTCGATGTGACATTGTGCTGGTGGTTCTGATCACGTTCGTATGGATGGCTTGGATTTTAACTCTGGCAAAACCTTCAAGAAATTCATCTGCCCTCCCCAATGCTGTCATGTAGTATTTGGCGAAAGTCTCCTCAATTTATCGGAAATGATAATTTTTCAAGAGATACGTTTCGAGATAGTACGAGTAGAGGAGGAACTGCCAAATGAAAATCATGTTTCATGCCTTTGCCCTTTCTGGGAAAGGAAGGCATTCGAAACTCTAACTACAGTAATAGCGGTCCTCATCTTCCAGTTCATCTAAAGTACTGCCAAACCGCCACACGAGAAAATAGAATTTGGAAGCAAAGCAAGTTAGGGACCGACGCGACCTAGTTTTAATGTGATTATTGATTTGAGGTCAGGCAAAACCACGTACAGATTTTTTTAAAGCTTAATACATTTACATGCACACATAAATTATAGATTTAAAACTAACAATATTAATTTGAACCTACACTATACATACACATAAATAAAACAAAGGGGATTCAGGAGCTAGACAAGAGACGTAATTGCTCAACAGCTTGTTGAGGTGAAAGTTTGGAATTCGTCAACTTCCCGTAGTATTCTAGTCACTGGTTCAAAGTATCTGTAGTTTGGTAGATAAGGATTGAGTCGAAAGAGGGGCACAGACCTAAGATTAAGTGAGCTAGTATTGAGAGAAATAAGTTGAAGTAAACAGGAGCTATCAATGTTACCAAATGATGAACAACGAGTATATCAGCAAGTTTTCGATGTACAAAGGGAAGCTACAAATGTCCTCGCAATGCGAATCAACAAAGAAACATACATACATATGTATGTACGTTGTACAGGTTCCACCTGAAGGTGACAACAACTTGCTAGAATGCTTAAGAGCGGGGTGGACAAATGGTAGGTAAAGGGATTTAGTGACATAAGGGTTGAAGAATAATTAAAGAATTTATCAAACCAAGAAAGCAATAGCAAAGTTGCCTTTTTTCATGGGAACAAAAACTGAGTTTCCTATCACAGATTACAACTAGATCATGCAATCCAGTGCGAATGATAAATGGAAGGCGCTTACGAGTGCATGTTATTGCACGACACTTATTAAAATTTATGTCAAGGAAATTCTTTAGGCAATAAATAGAAAATCTGTCCCGATCAGAGTCACAAAGTCGCAATCGGTGCTGAGAATATGGAAAAACTGTATAATGGCTAAAAAGCCCAACATCCAGCCGCCAGGCAGAATAGACCATTCAACTTAGACTTCCGTTCACCCGACCAAAATGAAGTAAGGATGGCAATATCTAGACTGAAAACCAATAAAGCAGAGGGGATCGGATGGCTTACTGGCCGAGATATTCAAATGGCTTTAGGGAGAGCATACATAGTTCAGATTTGGTCAGAAGAGTGTATGTCTGATGAATGGAATCTCAGTGCGGTTTTCCCGATCTAGAAAAAAGGAAACCCCTCAACTGCGCCAGCTATAGAGATATAAGTCTCCTCAAAATCGCATACAACATCTTATCTGCCGTCTTGTGTGAACATCTGAAACCCTAGTTCAACAATTTGGTTGGGTCCTATCAGTGACCAAGAAACTCCATAGTCGACCAGATCTTCAAACACCGGCAGATTCTAGAAAGAATTCAAGAAGTTCAAAACGATACCCATCATCTTTTCACCAATTGTAAGGTCGTGTAGGACAACATTTATAAACACGAGCTATATAGAGCCATACCTAGTTGTGACATCCCTACCAAGCTTGTCTTTCTGTGCAGATTGACGATGCTCCGTCAAGTTCGGTAACGACTTAACCGAGACCTTTGATGTCAGAAAAAGTTTTCAGACAAGGTGATGCGGGCAACTAAATACTAGCGTACGACGATGATATGGACATAAAGGGAGAACACAGCGGGCTGACACAGTTGCGTTCGCTAGTATTGAAACGGAACCTAACAAAATTGGTTTAGCTGTAAATGAGGGCAAAACCAAGTATATTATGCTGTCAACAAGAAGCGACGCACAACATGAACGAATTGGATAGAACGTTACAGTCGACAGCTATAATAGTAGTAAGGGATTTTGTCTACCCTGGCTCTGCTATAAATTCTGCCAGTAAAACCGCAGTAGAAATAAAACGAAGAATCACTCTTGCCAATCGCTGCTTCTTTGGGTTAAGGAGGCAATTGAGTAGTAAGGCCCTGCCCCCAATATGAGACCTTGATCGTCCCAGTCCTGCTTTATGGTGCTGAAGCATGGAATCTATCGAGAGCCGATGAAGATATCCTCAGAGGTTTTGAGAGAAAAATCCTTCGGAAAATATTCGGTTCCAAATCGCATCAGTCGCCTGAGATAGCTAGAATATGTGGAGCGAATGGCTCCGACCCGCAGTTCGTATCGAACCCCAAGGGACAACGAATTCGACGCGCCCAAGTAGAAGGGGACCTCAAGCGACTTGGAGTGCACAACTGGAGGCAGTTAGCTAAACACCATACTAACTGGAGGGGTTTACTAGTTGAGGCCCAGGTTCACCCCGAATTGTAGCGCCACCTAGGTAAGTAAGTCCTAAAGTTGAAAACAATCAACGGAAGATGAGGTATGTGGTATGGGAGTAGACGATAGCTTCCCGTATGTCGTATTAAAACATCTGCCCCTGGGAGCAGTGAATATTTTTACTATGCTAAATTCGACGAGTTGGAAAATAGCAGTCGTACACCCTATCCCGAAAAGGGATAAACATAAGACTAACCCTGCTAATCTTCGGTAAATTAGCAAGATATTCGAGAAACAGAGCACTGTTAAAGTGGATTGAGGACAATAATATACGAGTAATACCGGAAAATCAGTTTGGTCTTAGGGCGAGGCATAAAACTATTAGGTTGCGTCGAAGCTGATCTAAGACATATGTACAATGGAATAAATGCAAAACCCAGCGCATGAGTGCTTGCCTTGTCGACTTTGAGAAGGCTTTCGACACCGTATGGTTAGAGGAACTTCCCTATGAGCTGAACAGGATGGGCATGCCGAAACCTCTGCTTGTTATCAAATGTGGCAATATAATTTCGAGCAAAGTCTTTCAAAAAAAAAAAAACAAAAAAAAACAGGGGGCAGTCTAGTCTAGTTGCTGGATCTAGTTGCTTCCCTCACTCACGCTATAGAGTACGCAAACGATTTAATGGCGTACAGATCACATCCAAAAATCGAGGTCATCTATTAACTTTTGCAACGTGACTTCGATCATATTAAAATCAATTTGAAAAGTCGAAAACAATATCGTTTAGAACTCCATTGAGATGAGCCCCTAGGGATCCCAGAAAAAATTGGCGAAAATTCGCTATTATCGGACAGCAGGGGCAGCCATTGACGGTGAGAAACGTAGTAAGATACTTTGATATCTGGCTCGATAAGCATCTATATTTTGACAAACATATGGGTGCTTGCTTAGTTGCGGCCAAGAAGGCTCTAGCTCTGACAAAGGGACTGTTTTATAGCAGTCAACTTGACTCCAATGTTATGTGTCATGTGGCTCTAATTAAGCCAATTATAGCTTATAGCTGTCCGGTGTGGTTCAATGTAAACGCCGTACAATATGTAAACGATTCGGTTGCTTGAGAGGCAGTAACTTAAAACCTGTCTCAAAAAATATTATTCAAACAAGGTCCTTTACGATGCGGCAGGGTAGTGATGGTATTCCGGTATTATATCACCTCCAATGCGGTGGGAGGTACAAGCTGTTCATCTACGACGGGTACGACATCAATGCTCTGAAGCTGCTCCGTTTTAGTCCCGCGATTGCAGACAGGGATCGAATCGATGCTGAAAAGCAATATACCACTTATTGGTGGCTCAAGGAAGGGGAGAGGGTCATAATACTTTCATAGTTCGGTGTGTTACTTAGGTAATATACTCCTCCTAGATACAAGTTAGGTTAAGTTTAGCTAGGGGGTTTTTGACGAAAGGCCGGGCTCGTCAACATAAAGCGGTGTTTTTGAAAGGTAACCAATGGCTAACGGTTGAATCTCGGCGGCACTTGTGCACGATATTGACGACAGCCATGAACCCAAAAATGTAATCGGTGTGGTGACCATTCGGGTTAGGATTCAACGAGTGCTTGCCATTCCGATTGTATTTATGTAAGTTAAATTAAGTAGTTTAGGTAGGTTAGGTTTCAAAAGTAGTCTTACGTTTTAATTAAAAATAAATAGCTAATGAATCTAGGTTTTGCTATAAATATGTTCTTAGTACTTAGAGGCATCACCATCCGTTTCTCCAACGAAGCTAAGTGGATTCCTGTCATCCTGGATAACAAACTTCTTTGGACTAAACTGCCGGCCTTCTGGTAGTATAAGGGAGCTTTCTAAAACACATGGGGGTTCTCATCGAAGGCCTATATAAAGCCAATAATATCCTTTGTATCGCCTGTCTGATGAAAAAAAGCTTTCTCGAATGGATGGTCGCTTTCCCTACCATGACGGCTCTGCTCTTGATGCACTGATTAACCTTTCTCTCAATTGATATTCATGTTACGAGTATGGGCTGCAATCCCAAAGTTATTTCGTTTTTAAAAAGAAGTTGTTGTTTCGCATATTACTTACACAATTTTGAAATCTTTTCATATAAACTGTCTTTTGACTCTGGCCTAATGGATCATGACGCAACTCCTCTTGCTGCGAAAGTACGAAATTGAGTTTCCCCGTGACCAGCAATGGTTTCGGTTAAAATCTATGCCAGAAACAAATGTAGTCAGACTGGTGTCATTCTGGTGGAAAATAAAGTTCGATTTTACTCTTCGTTAGGGTAACTTCCGCCTCTCTTCTAAACGGGGATATTTACAATCCTGATTACAGCCAACTATATAGTGAAGAATAGGTGGAGGCGGCGAAAAATGCATCTAGAACCAAGCTGCTAAACTAAAGCCTTACTAAACTCTCTCATTACAAACTAGTTCGAGAATGCAAAACTTCACTGAACGCAGTATGAAGGAGATCATGGGAAATGAAACCGCCTATAAACTTCCTAGATAAGGCTCAGAAGAGAGTTTTTCAGGACCCAAACCTGCGTTAGCATTGCCAGTGTCCTCGGTTAGGGCTTCTGTTGACATTTGGGTTTTATATGAGAATAACTGCAAATGCCATGACTTTCCAGGTTGCCGGCAAACCAAACGACGTGTCAGTTCAAGAAAGCGACATATAAGAGGTACAATGGGGTAGTTATTTGTCTATCCCACTTGCAGTTCAAGTGATAGGAGACGTTTCTGAGTCAGTTTCGATATGGTTACGTCGGAAACGAGTTCCGAGCATGTAACTGATAGCCCCTGCTTTCGACTTACTTAGTCCTGATGTCATTGAACTTTCTGGGTATCTGCAGCTTTGTATTTTCCTTTTCTGAAGGCTCTTAGCAGTCTGTGTTTTTCAATGGAGTGATATAATCTCCTCGCAAAAGTCTCGCGAGTTAACCTCTAATAGACTCAATACGGCTTAGAATGCGACATGAGACATACCAATTCGCCGTCTAAAGCAATTATGGTGCCGCATTCACTTCTCAAATTTCCCTTCTGACTTTTAGATATCTGTTATGTCTGCTCATAATATTCGTGAGCATCGCAAAATTACTCAACCGCATGTTGTCTACATTCCATTGCCGTAATCATAACTGAGCCTTACGATAGGACATGTGTTCATGTCATAGCAAAACAAAAAAATCTCAACTCGTATCACACGTTTCTGCCTACATTCTTCGGTGACGGAGTAAGCACGCGAATGTATGAATGAGTATATCGGAATTGTTGTTGACATATTTGAAAACTTATATCCACCATCGTAGTATTTGAGGTCTCCATTAAATCTTTAAAAATGAATTATTCCAAAGGACTTTGCCGTTGGCCGTAAAAGGGATTTTCTTTTCAAATCAGACCATGGCAATTAGATACAAATCTATTCAAGGATTATGTTCTCGGAGAAGAGCACCAAGTAATTACAAAATGACGTTTGATACTTCCTGCAGCTCCGCATTATATCCATTTTGAGAACGAATTGGGTACGAATAAATGGAAATGTAATCAAATTCTCTATCTCGAAGGGATTTCATTTGTCGGAAATGGCAAGAAGGGTCACAATGTAGAGTGCAGAGTGCAGAGTGCAGAGAGCAGAATGTGCTGTGCAGCAAAGTCCTTTGCGTGTAAACCCATTCATTACGTTTAATTGGAGTTCTTACACTGTGGTTGCAACATTTTGTCATCCAATGGGAGGAGTATTCGTTTACCCTATAATGTAACAGCGATGTTCTTTAATTCTATTAGAGAGGACATTTTTGTGATATGGACGCATGGACACATAAGGACATTTCAAATGGCATTTGGTTAAATTCAGTGAAAACAGAAGTGGCGTGTTGGAAAAGAATAAAACAGCGCCCCATCTGGATTAAAAAAAAAAACCAAAAACAAAAGGATCATCGTAAAAGCACCTTATGTGCTTGATAAACAATTCTACTTGTTGAGCTCGGCAGGATGCAAGCAATTTAAAAGTTGAATTGAGCTGATAAGATATGTCACTAGAATTGTCCTTGCAAGACGAGACACGTACTCGTAAAAATGGCATGACAAGAACTTTTACGGAGTGTTTTGTGATAATTAAGGTGATGATGGCATGTCTTTATAATTAAAAAAAAAATGCTTTAGATGAAGGCAATTTGTCAATGTCGTGTGGATAGATGACATTTTTATGTGCCTTATCGCTGCTCATATGTATATACAATATGTATGACTTAGGATTTTTTTTTTTTTTTTTTTAGATGATCACATATCTTGGATGCGGTATTTTTGGTATTGGTAGACAAAACCTTATGAGTCTATGTAGTCTATATACAAGTGGCTCTATCCTATATTCTTCTTCTTTTACTAACCGAAATATGTAACTCGAAATGCCTTTTACAGGCTGCCTTATTTTGGAGCACTTCTTAACTGAGGCCAAGTGCAATGATGATAACCTAAATATCCAAATATCATATTAGTGCTTGTTCTTAAATAAACCTTTCTGGACTGGTCTCTCCCACGAATTGGGAATACCAGCTGATATGTTTAGCCAGAAGTTAGTCCCCTTTCGGTGTCTCGAATGAAGGGCAATCTGGAAACCAAATTTTACATCTCTCTACAGACAGTAATAGAAAAGTATTAAATCACACGAAGTTGGAGACCAATTTACGGGTCCATTACGTAAAATGTGTTTTTCCTTGTGTGGTTCCTTCAATAAATTAATTGCGTCTCGCGCTGTAGTGTATGTTGCATTAAACGACTGCTCTTTTAACTGAATGCGAATTAATTGGGCGACGAAAAACTCAACAACAAACCTTAACAAAACTTTTTTGTGGATGTAATGGCATCTCAGTAATACCTTGTGGATCTTCTTCACTCCAAATGCGGCAATGTTTTTTATTGACATCCAATCCAATAAAAATGAGCGTCATCAGGAGAAATTTCGTTGAGGTAGGACGCATACGGTATAACTTGCATCAGTTGGATCTTTTTACCTCCAAAACCAATATCTTACCGAAAATCTTCCATAAACAGCTCCAGTTGCTATAAACGAAGGCCAATCGAACTCGGGTCGGCCCTCCTCAACACCCCGCTCCAGGACACTAACAGTTTCTTTGGTGCGATTATGTCGGCTTTTGTTTTTACACAAAATCCAATCGTTGTTTTAGAGTAAGTCTTTGAAGAGGGAGGCCAGCCAATCAGGAGGAGTGCACAAGCAAAGGTTTACAATAGTATTAGTAGAGTTCGCTTTAAAAAGTGTTACCAGTTCTAAATTAGAGCCCAACATTGCGATGCGTATGTTGAAGATGGAAGAACGACTGTCCTTTAAACGATGTTCTTTCAGTAGGTTTCGTGTTCAATATGGCAACACTCAGACAGCTGACACAGCCATTCTATTTCGTATTATTTTGGAAATAGTTTATATGCTTAAAATATTAAATTGCTGTATAAATTGAAGTTAGGCGATCATCATTTGCGTCGTGACTTCGCTGATTAGACGCTTGAACAGTTGGTAGCCAACCCACATTTTCACCATCAAATTTTGTGCAGTGATGAGGCTCATTTCTGCCTCACTGGTTTTGTTAATAAGCAAAATTATAGAATTTGGAGCAAGGAAAATGTAAAAGTGATACTTCAGCTACCGATGAACCCCGAAAATTGGTCCGTAAATGTTCAAAAATGTCCATGGCGTCCGGCACAGAGCCATAATCTACGATTTTTTTTTGCTTCTAAAACCACGTGAATATGGTTGAAAAACATCCTGAAAATGCTACAATAGATTAAAAAAATTGTATCATAAATTGTGTTCAAAGCTAAAAACTGAAATACCACTGTGTAAAGATGCCGATTTCAAAATAAAAGCCTTTGGCTTCCGTATTTAATATTTGATTGGCTTTATTTTATTGGCCTGCCCTACAAGTCGAGTGATTTGACGTCGCTAGAATATTTTCTGTAGGCTATATTAAAGTCGTTGGTTTATGCCGACATGCCAACAACGATTCCAACCTTAGAAACCAACGGCCTGAAATGCTCGAAAAAATTGTACAGAACTGAAGCTACACCTGACATTGTTGTCGTCGCAATTTACCTTGTGATTAACGACAAAACCAATTCCTTGAATTCCTCGGCATGATGACTCCTTCTAAGTTTGTACTCGTATACACCGAAGTTGGGATTTTCTATTTCTCTTTTCGAACTGTGAAGCTATCATCCAATGCTTTTGATAGGGCTATCATCGGCGAACAAATGTCATTCAATGCAATTGAATTCAATCATTTTAACCAATGATTTAGATAGCCGATTAAGATTTAAGATTAAGGTTAACTACAAGATAATTTTTTTTAATTAATATTACAATGCTCCTGGCATATATTCACTTTAGGCTCTTGTAGGTTGACTTAAAATTAATGACTATGAGTTTATACAAATACGAGTAATACGTTAGTATCTAATAAATCTTAGTTAACAATACTGCATGAATGTTGGTCAAAAGAGATCCATAGAACTTTCGCATGCTCATTTTCATTGTTATATAGTATTCAGATATATAAGAATAATTCGCATGGGATTCTACAACTTGTCATTAATTATTTATCAAACTTAATCAAAGTAAGTTTTGCGCATGTGGTAATTACAAGATACGAAATATATTCGTTTAGGTATTATCCTCTCAGGTTTGGCAGGGAAGCTTGCTCGTAAAAAGGTGTTATTAACGTTCTACTGGTGTCAGCTTTAATTCAGGAATAGATATACTGTGCAATAAATTAAAGGGTGATATATAGTAATGGTCGTATAACCTATCATCAACATTGTATCCCACTATGCATTTATAAGTGGATGGATGTGGGTTGATGTTCGTTGCAATCTACTCAGCAATTTTTCATGTAAGAGATGTAAGAGAGATATTACATTAGTTGCTCTGTACAGAGTTTGATTTGAAAACCATCGTTTATCTGGTCTCCTGTAATTGACACAACAAAACCTTAAAATCTTTGTTTCAAAGGTTTCTAGTTCTTTAGCTACCTCAGACCATATGGTGAATCAGATATCAAAGCCATATGTAAGTATCGGTCTAACTAGCTAATCATTTAGTTTTCTGTGATACGTTCTATGGCCGTGGTGTACTTCTAGCTATACACTTTCGTCTCGAGTCTAGACCCTTTAAAAAATCGTCCACTGCATTCTTCGAATTCGTTTGCGCTAGAATTCCTATTTGCAAACGCAACCTATATATTTGTTGCTGCTATATTCGCCCCTCTCAACCAATTCAAGGTTACCAGCTAGCTGTTGATGCAATCGACTGCATTTTTAATGCTGCTGATCCCAATGACGTTGTTATTTTTTTAGGTGATTTTAATCTCCCTAAACTTCTATGGACTCAGACTGATCAGTGCTACTATACTGCAACAAATCCTACCTCTGATAAAGAGAATCTTTTCATTGACTGCCTAACTGACTCTGGTCTATATCAATTAAGTGGTGTCACCAATAACATGGGCAGACAACTCGACCTAGTCTTCGCCACTGATACAGATAACTGCGTCGTTTTAGAAAGTAAACATCTGCTTTCTAAGTTGGATAGTTATCACCCTCCCCTTTCTCTTACGCTGACATATGACAATGGTCTTAATCCCGTTTCCTATGAATATTCTTACAGTTTTAATTTTCATAGGGCTAACTACGCCAAACTGAACAACCTCCTCAGTATGGTCAATTTTAACTTTCTCTACAATAACCCTAACCTTACGGTTAACGATGCTCTTGCATCCTTTTATACCGAAATTTTAAAATGTCTCTCCCAATCTGTGCCTTTTTTACCCAAAAGGAATCCCTCATCGTCACCACCCTGGTATAATAAAGAGCTGCGATCTCTTCGTAACAAGAGAAATAAGCTCTGGTATACTTACTTAAAATCGCGTTCCGACACTGATTTCTTCTACTACCGTCTGCCCAAATAAATTTCTCTGTGCTTTGCCAAACTCTCTATAACAATTATTTAAACCGAATGGACCACACACTCATTTCCGACCCCAAAAGATTCTTTCAGTTCATCAAAACTAAAAGCAAATCGGATAACTATCCATCATCCCTAAATTTTCTTGATAGGTCCTCGGGCGATCCCCAAATTATTGCAAATCTCTTCGCAATCTTTTTTGGCCAAGCGTTCGCCATCCATTCCCAAGAGCCAGACCATTCTTACTTTTCCTACTTAAACAGCCGGTGTCTATAACTTTAGAGCAAGTTAGAGATAAAATAATAAAACTCAAAGATGATTATTCTGCTGGCCCTGATGACCTTCCCCCTATATTTTTAAAGAAATGTCAAATGCATCTAGCCCAACCTCTTACAGCTCTCTTTCAGCTTTCTATCTCGGAGGGATTATTTCCATCAACCTGGAAAAGGTCGTTTATTATTCCCCTACATAAAAAAGGTAGAAAAGACGGGATTTCCAACTATCGACCAATTGCTAAGTTGTCCTGCATACCTAAACTTTTTGAGAGCATTATCTATGACATAATGCTTTTCTATTGTAAATCTATTGTTTCCACAAACCAGCACGGATTTTTCAAAGGCAGATCTACGACCACCAACTTAACGGAATTCGTATCAAGCACTTTATGTGCACTGGAATCTGGAAATGAAGTTGATGTAATTGCCACCGATTTCAGCAAAGCCTTTGATAGAATTGCTCATGATATAATCCTTCTAAAATTTAAAGGCTCTTGGTTTCCAGATAAACTTTATAACTTGGGTTCAATCCTATTTAAATGAGCGACTTTACTATGTTCTATTTAGGTCCATGGTTTCTGACCCAATTAAAGCCTCCTCTGGTGTACCTCTTGGTCCCTTATTATTTATTCTGACCATTAATGATGTTACTTGTATCATTAAAAATTCATACATATCTGTTTACGCAGATGATATGAAAATATTTAGATATATATCATCTTCCTCAGACAGCCTACTTCTGAAGCAAGATCTAGAGAGGTTTTGTACTTGGTGTCAGAAGAATTTTCTTGAGCTTAACGTCAATAAGTGTCAGGCTATAACATATACCCGTAAACGCCTATCTACCTCACCTCGTTGCTATCTAATCTTTAATCTGCCTGTTCCCTTAGTGAATGAGTTGCGTGATTTAGGTGTTATCTGCGACAAGGAACTCAATTTCCGTTCTCACATTGATAGTATAATAAAAAAAGCCAACTCTGCCCTTGGTTTTATCAAGCGCTGGTCTAAGGAGTTTTCCAATCCTTATGTTACCAAATCTCTTTACATAACCTTTGTTAGGCCTCTTCTTGAATATGCCAGCCAAGTTTGGTCACCCTACTACAGAACTCACATCCTCCGGATAGAAGGTGTTCAACGCAGGTTTTTACGCTTTGCTTTACGTGGTCTTCCCTGGGATGATAACCAAAACTTACCACCTTACACTGACCGGCTGAAACTTATAAATTTACAACCACTTTCTATACGCCGAAAAGTTGCCGACATTCTCTTTATTCATCAAATTTTAGTAGTTAATATCGACTGTCCTTCCTTACTTCAAATTATTTCTTTTAACACCAATCCCCGCAATCTTAGGTCTGTGCCACTTTTCCGGCTCAATCTTCACAGAACGAATTACGGACACCTGGAGCCAATGTCTAGGATGCTTCGCGAAGTTAACGATGTACTGCCTCTCTTCGACTACCATCTCAGCAAACTCTCCCTCAAGAACATACTTATTTCCACCTATGCCTCACGTCCTTATTTTCTTTAACCGCTCCCACCCTTTAGTTTTTAAGTGAAAATGTTAGTTTTAAGTATATTTTTGCTTGCAATAAGCTTAATAAATCTGTCCGGGATTGACCCGGGCCGCAAAATCAAAAAATCAAAAATCAAAATCAAGACAGCAACTGATTAAGGACTGAAGTGGCTCCCTGTGACCTAATTAAGGGTTTTTGTTTCAGAAATCACCCGCTCAAGTAACTTACCTGTATTAGATAATAATGCTATAGGGCTGAAGTCCTTAATATCGTGTGCTCCTTTTTTCTTTGCAAGAGAATGACTTTTTTTCCATATTGCAGGAAAACAAACATCATTCACACAATGGTTAAATATGCATGAAATCACATTTACTGAGTGGGGACGTTTTCAAAGAATGAAGTTTGAGATCTGATCAGCTTGCTGATCGATTGCCTGCTATTAAGATTTAATCGAATGAGTTTGATCTTAGGTGGTGTGGTGAAGAGAGCAACTGTAGTCAATTTTGAGGCGAAAAGGTTGTGAGGCAAGTATGTTCTTGCGAATTTCGAAAATCTTCAATAGTTTAAATGACTTGGTTGGCTTCCGTGTCATATAGTTCTAGCACATTACATTTAAGGATATCTTCTATAACATCAGTTCCGAAATTCTTGCTACCTGATTTTTTTTGTTAATTTCCTTATAATCCTGAGGAGAGGGTCTAATTTAGTTCAAGCGCGACCTCAAGTCATTCTCCAGATTTACAATATTTTGACTCTCTCTTTAAAAAAATTATTTAGGCACTTTAACTGGGATTACCCCTGATACTCTCTACTAACTCTATATAAATGTTATTGAAATATTCAATTGAATTTTCTCAGATGAACATTTCGAGTTTATGGTATTTTGACTGTTTGGAATTTCTACTGGCAGAGTTACTGCGAATTAGAGATGTGAGCTGGGAGAAGCTATTATGTATTTGAGTTCGGAAGACATCCCAATTTGTGTTATCGTAACTCCTGTATCATGGTGGGGGAAGTAACATAAGGCTGGTACCAACAAATCCAAATTTTGCCTCTATTCCAAAATGGTCAGATGGAGTAGGGAAGGTTTTGCATGCATTTCCATTTGCAGCTTGGATAGTAAATATTTATTGAGCTTGATTTACCAAATAAATCCAGTATAAAAGAGGACTTGGGGAAAGTCGAACTTTGGAGTGAGACTAAGTCTAGATAAAAGGATTTTATTTATTTTATTTTTATTATTTATTTATTTATTTCATATTCTAATTAACTCAAAGCTTTTAGTACAATAATGCTATAATACTGATGATAATATATACAAATTTAGAATTATAGATAATTTATAAACAATAATAGCGAGTTACTAAAAGTGTTTTCCTATTATAAAGACAATCATTGAAATATAAAATTAAGTAGATACATTCCTAAAATTAAAAAAAATTAGTGTCGAATGTATAGAGTTATAAACTTTGAATAAAACAAGAGATCATATGAGAGTTGCTGGGTGCTAGTACGCAAAATATAATTCATTAATTAACAATTGCAGCATACTGATGATAAACAAATTAATACTTATAAATAAAAAGTAAAAGAATAAACAATCAAAAACAAACCATTCAACTTATGACTCTTGTTAAGTCATTTATTTCTTTGAAGTCAAAATTAAAAAGCCATTTTTTAATTCCTCTATAGAATGAATAGGATTTCCTAATATTCCGAAGTTCAAAAGTTAGTAGATTAAATAACCTAGGTGCTACTGAGGTGTAAAAATTAAAAACTTTATGAGTGCTGTATGTTGGAAGGATAACCACATTTCTGTCATTACTACGAAGTGCATAGGAAGAATTTTGATTCTTTAGATAACCACTTATAGAAAATATTTTTAAAACTTTATACTCGTAAAAGTATAGATGCTTCAGTGGAAGAATTTTTGAATTGCGGAAAAGTAAGATGCTATGTTCGCATCGTCTTTTTTCCCAGATAGTTCTTAGAATATGTGTGTGGCTAATAATCAGAGGTTGTATCTTATTGTCACAAGTAACGCCCCAGCAAGCCAATCCATACTGCAACTTGATTGCACTAAACCATAGTAGACCGTTTCTAACAGATTGCGAGAGCAAAAAAGTCTTAGATGATATAGTATATAAGTAGTTGTCAGAAGATACTTTTTTAGTGAAGAAGTATGTAAGCCCCAATTCATTTGATTATCAAAGCGTAGACCCAGGTACTTAAAATCAGCGACCCTTTCAATCACAAAGCACTTGGATGAGCAACTAGGATCACCGCTATTGTTATTTGACCAATTATTAATAGGACTAATATCAGTATTCACACATACATTAGTACAATCTGTACTGTGGAATATTAAATCTGCAGGTAAGTTGAAAAACATAATCTTCGTTTTATCGCTTATTACTAGATTGTGCATACCAAACCAATGCCTTAAGACTTCTAAGTCATGGTTAGCATCAGCAACCAAGTCTAAAATGGAATTATTGGAGTATGTACAAGCTATATCGTCTGCAAAACCAGTTTGTGTACCTTTCAAATTTTGACTAAATATACAATTAATAAATATTAGGAATAAGATGGGGCCAAGAACGGATCCCTGTGGGACACCAACCTGAATATCAAGGCATTCACTAAAATGGTCCCCTATCTTAGCCATTTGCCTCCTATCCTTGAGATATGATCCAAATCAATTCAGCATAAACTCTCTAAAACCTGCCTTTTCTAACTTTATTAGTACGAGCTCGTGGTCCACACTGTCAAATGCCTTGGTAATGTCTAAAAATAGCGAAGCGGTCATTTTTTTTTGCTATCCAAACTATTATAAACTAGACTACAAAAGTTTAAGAGCGCGTCCTCCGTTGATTTACCCGCTCTAAAGCCATATTGATTTATACTTAAAAGAGAATTTTTCTCCAGGAAGGTAATAATTCTACTTTTTACTACTTTCTCAAAAATTTTTTGAAAAAACAGAGAGAAGAGAGATTGGTCGGAAATTTGTGAGTTTAGATCTATCTCAATTTTTGTAAATTGGTATAACTTCAGCAACTTTTAGGTTGTCAGGAAAGATTCCCTGGAATATACTTTTGTTATAAATGTGAGCTAAAACTTCAACAATATTTAACGCAATCTTCTTAATAAATGCATTCGAATAACTTTTACGAGTAGATGAATTTGATTTGTTCAGCAACATAATGGTTTTAAACAATTCAATAGATGAAATTGGTTCAAAGAAAAAACTAGTTTCATGCCTTTTTTCTATGTCAAAACATCTTTGTAGGCAAGAGCTGGGAGTATTGTTAAAACCGGCATTAGCCAAGTTATTAGTGGCAACACTCGTAAAAAATACATTAAAAGCATTAGCTATTTCAGAAGAATTTTCAATGACTGTATCCTTAAATCTTATACTAGATGGTGCACCTGAAGGTGCATCTATTTTGAAGAGCTGATTTATTAAAGCCCATTCCTGTTTTAAATTTCCATTAGCCCTATGGCTAATTGGAATTATGGAATTTATGGAATCTTATTTACTGGAAATCTTTGCATTCGCTTCTCTAACATGTATGTCATTACGACGTTTTTTATATTTTAAACGGAGTTTGTTTTTGATTTTAATTTTTTTAAGTAAGCAGTTGGACATCCATGGCTTTAGTCTCTTGAGATTGGTCCTACTACTCCCTAAGGAAAATGAGCACAAGTCAACATGACCTTTCAAAACAGATAGAAATAAATCAAAGGCTCTAGAGGGATTAGATTCGTCGTAGATATCTATCCAATTTTCATATAGCAAGCGGGTATTTAGTCCTTCAAAATCTATTCTATTTACCGGTTTAGACTGATTACAGTTATTGCTAGGTTGAGTATGAGTTCGTTCAGATTTAAAACAGATACATGTCATACAGTGATCCGAGATTCTGAAATCAGAAATAGTACTAATCAAATATAAATTAGCATTGCGACTGAGTCTTGCATAGATATGATCAATACAAGTTTGAGAAGTATCAGTAACTCTAGTTGGCTCATTTATGCAAGACTCAAAACCATTCCCTGACAGGAAGGCTTGATATCTTTCAACAATTACTGAATCATATAGGATGTCGATATTTATATCACCCAGAATAATAAAATTTTTTGAACGCTCATTACTTAATATGGAAGATAAGTCATTCACAAAGACATCTCTACTTATATCATGTAGTCTATAGAAACACATAATAATAAATTTTTGTGCACCAACAGTGACAGAATGTTTAAGTATATCAGAACTTACAAGATTTAATCCACAGCACTCAGGACTCAAGTTCTCCCAGATAAAAACAGCTACACCACCTGCAGCATAGGAGTTATTACACTTTGTATAAATCTTATAACCAGGTATATTATAGAAATCCTCTTCATGATCATAGATCCATATTTCAGTAACAAAAATTAGTTTAGGCTTATTAATAAATGATTCCAAATGCAGCAAAAGCAAATCAAAATTTTTTCGCAAACTGCGAATATTTTGGTGAACGATATAGAAGTCATTTTTGAAGTCATTAGAATGAAAAACACTTTAGTACAATTCTTTATCAAATTTACAGAAGGAACTTATAAGGAAACTATTAGGAGGATCTTCACTTAGGGAACTGATATTATTTAACATAACTAAATCAATTTAAACAAACACAGTTAAGATACATATATTCTCTAGATCCTCCAAAGCACTGATTTTAAATGCTGTAGTTCCTCCTTTTTTCCTCATTAAAATGACACCATTTTTTATGGGAGGAGTACTTTTTTTCAATTTTTACTTTTTTGGCTTTATTAAACAATAACCTATTGCCTTTTGTTAGAGACTCATTAATGTGGATGGGATGACTTCCATGTTGTCCACCAAATAAGCTGGATGTCAGTAGCTTCTTTCGCTTGTTGTTTACGATATTTTGCTTGCGCTCAGCTGATCTAAACTTGACACAAGTTAAATGATAATTCACCTTGCAATTTCCACACTGAATTTTTGCGTCAGTTCTTTCAACTTTTTGACCACAAGTGCACGGCATTTTATGTTTTAAGATTGGGACAGGTTAGTTATTCTCGAGTATTTCTGCGAGCGTGTTCACCCCACAACAGACGTTCACGTTCACTGATCCACTAAAGAACCAGCTGCACAATATATTGCCATTGGCTATTTGTTATTGTATCGCGCATTGAAATTTAAAACTTAAAAGAGTATCGGAGATAGAATGGGGCCGTGGCGTACACCAGCTTTAATTTTGTGAATATCAGACTTGAAACCATCCAAAACAACTTGAATTGAATATTCCGAAAGGTAATATCTAATCCATTGAAGAAGAGAGTCGTCGAAAGATATTATTTTGAGTGGCCGGTCTAGTTCCCTGTGAAGCGTTTGTCCAATATTTTAGGGTATGTGGATGCTTCCGAAAAGATTTTTCTTTTTCTTTCATACTTGAGGTTTTCCATTTCTTAAGATATTTATTAAGGCTAAGGCTGGGGTTAACATTGATTGACAAAACTTTCAACGTTTGAACGGTAGCTGTCAGAGTGACATTGTAAGTCACAATTGGCGGATTTAAGTTCAAAAATCATCGGAGCTGTTACAGCCACAACGTTTACCAGTGCGACCAAACCTTTGGCACCGATTACAACGAATTACAGATTTTCTACGTTTTCTTTCTCAGTAGACACGTTGATGCAGGAGATATCTAATGTGAGTGAGATCTTTTGGATATTCCCCAGTTTCTAACTGAACTGAAAATATTGTATGTTAAGTGTGATTTCTAGTTCTAGTTTGATTTTTGCAGTTGCAAATGGACATAATTTGCACATTGGGTGCAACTATACATTGAGCTTATCTAATTGCATCAGTGGATGTATCAGCATCAACACCCTTTAATAAGATTGAATACCGGTTCCACGGATTTTATCAATTATCAATTTATGCACCCTTGCATTATCTATTGTACATGGACCTTAGTTTTCCTATAACCTAGGTTTACAAAGACGTTTTAAGACTTTTTTTTGTTAAACTACAATTTGCGAGTGGACAAAAAGATTTACTACTTTTTATAAAAGCATTTGAATTGGCTTGCGAATATGCAACACTCGGCAAACCAATTATTGGGGCGTTAGTGGTATTTGATGCTTAATTTTGATGTATTCTGATGGTGATGATTCAATGCCAGATAGTGTGGCAAATCGGTTATTAGCTAGGGTCGACTTAGAACCAGCATCGACATCTTCTACTGCTCTCTTGTAATTACCAAAATTATTGACAGCTTGCTTGAGATTAGTAAATACGAATGTCCAATTACTTGCGTTGTTGTTGATGTTCATTTCACTCGGCATGTTTAACATGTCACCTAAATATTTGACGTTTTACACTGTGGGAGAGTTGATCCCGTGTGCAATTTTCGATTTACTTGACATATGAATTGTATGCATATTCTGGAATAGGTTTTCACTATTGTTCACGATGCAATAACTTTAAATTCTCCTAGGAGCATTCTGGTTCAGGCGTCCGTAGCAAACGATCCAAATCAGTCAATTCCACGGCGTTCTCAAGAATTGGGCATCACTCAGACCACATTATGGCGTATTTTGCATAAGGATCTTGGTTTACACCCATAGATCAAGCTGACTCAAGAATTGAAGCCGATGGACCATTTGAAGTGACATACGTTCTCCGATTGGGTTCTGGAGAAGATGCGCCAAGATGATGAATTTCATCGCAAAATCATCTTCAGTGACGAAGCTCATTTTTGGCTCAATGGTTTCGTCAATAAGCAGAATATGCGTTATTGGTCGGGAGAAAATCCACATGTGCTTCATGAATCACCACTTCATCCACAAAAATAACTGTTTGGTGCGGTTTGCATGCCGGCGGTGTTATTGGGCCATATTTTTTCGTCGTTGTGAATGGTCAGCGTTATCGCACCATGATCACCGATTATTTTTAGCCCTTATTGGGAGATATGGACTTGGACGATATGTGGTTTCGACAGGATGATGCCACAAGCCATACAGCACACGCTACAATCGATTTATTGAAGAGTAAGTATGGTGAGCGTGTTATCTCAAGACATGGGCCAGTCGATTGGTTGCCTCGTTCGTGCGATTTAACGCCGCTTGACTATTTTGTGTGGGGCTACGTTAAGTCATTGGTTTATGCCAACACGGCGACGACGATAGAAAAGAGCTCAGAGCCAACATTGAACGCGAAAGAGCGGCCGTTTCGGCCGAAATGTGTAGCAGAGTCGTTGAAAATTGATTCCAATGAATCGACCGCTGCAAACGTGCCCGCGGTGGCCATTTGAATGAATTCGAGTTCCATTCATAAATGTTTTG
The DNA here is from genome assembly GCA_949129095.1 of Volucella bombylans. Classification (NCBI taxonomy): domain Eukaryota; kingdom Metazoa; phylum Arthropoda; class Insecta; order Diptera; family Syrphidae; genus Volucella; species Volucella bombylans. Next base: position 140,256,490 of record OX422142.1, on the reverse strand, counting down.
ATTGTACTTCAAGCCGATAATAAAGTTTTTGAAATATCACAAATGGTTTGCGTTTTATTTAAAAAAAAAAAGTTGTCAAGTCCTTATTGGAAAACCCTATATATATTTTTTTTAACTTATTATATTATTCGTTTTAAAGTCACTGTCTTTATGAAACCAGTTTTTGGGATGGTTGTCGATAATACTGTTGCTCAGTTCTAATAATTCTCTGTTTGCACTAAGATCACATGCGTTCATCGTGACGGCTAAACTCGAACTCCCATCGGCGGAAAAAACAGAAAACATTCCGAATACGTTAATATGTTGCTTTAAAAATGAACGGACTTTAGACACTGCTTGGTGAGCTCCAACTTTAACTTTAAGCTCTTCATTTATTCAGGTTGTCTTGATGTCACTGCACATACTCGTATCGCACATATTCTACAATGCATGCTTACTCGCTTTGTTCTTCCTCTTGTTGTTTAAGTTGTGCCAGGTTTATTTTCTTGACAGATGACAGTTTCAGTTGGGTTTTCTCTGGTTCTCGCAAGTAAAATTCTGTCATCGAAAGTTAGTGCTGACTTCTTGATATCTCAAGAATCTTTTACTCTTTTTTCGTCTTATTACAGCATATCCACTCACAACAGCGTCCATTGCTACATTATGTAATCAGGTATATCTCTTGTTTAATAAATGACGTTAATTAATATAGTTAGATCGTTTGATTTGCATGAGCTTATTTTATCTTTTCCTGTTAAAGGGACTCCTCGTATTCGCAGTTCGATTCATAGTTTCGAGTACAGCTATCAATTGTATTGCCATCAGTCGGCATCTAACTTTCGATACGTCTTTGGCTCATCTTAGCGTTTTTAGCGCTTCGATTAGATTTTTTCTCAATTTTTCGCTTTTATGGCAGGCTGCTTAAAAATGCTTTAAAAAAATAATGCTTTCTGACAACAGGAGGTTACTAATTTTAAAAAAGTAAGATGTGAAAATTAAAAAACCTGGGAACTTGGCTTCAAGCAAATCTTAATTGAGGTATTGTTATCAATCTGCCCGATGAAGTCGAATCAGTTTACGTATTTTGGCCTGCGGGACTTCATGCGCATATTCTTCTCATATAAAGGTTTCATGTATCCATCAACATTTTGAAGCAATTTATTGCAGAGTAACAATCTTTGTATGTCCTGGGAAATTAGCAATAGCCAAATTTGTATTGTACTCTTACGTGTTGAATGCATAAATGTAGGCAAAATAAAAGAAAGCACAAATAGTTGAAGTTGGTTAATTAATCCACGACATTAGTTTACAATAAAATGAGAAAAAAGATTAAACTGATACAAAAAAGTTTGAACAAGATTCAATTTTGACCGGCTGACTGCTGTCTGACTACTTTGCGAATGATATTGATGTGATTATGGTCGTCTGTTAGCTTAACCCTTACATAAATCCTATTTTACAATTTCCGTGATTCAGTGAATGTTCCGAAGTTTTAAAGTTTTGGTGAGGAACTCTTCTCTATTATGTAGTTATTATTAAATCATGTACCCACCACTACAACAATATACAAGTACATTACACTATACATATGTATATGCTATCTATTACATATATACACTAATATACTAAACATTTCTAATAAAGTTAGTTGTTTTTTGATTCTCAAATTGGTCTGATCTTATTTTTACCATAACTTTATAAGCTTTTTTACAATTGCAAAAAAATTATTCAGTGAATATTCCTCATTATTCGAACATTGCGAGTATTTGTTCTGGTTTTACATTCCTTGGTATTTTCCAGGATCTCAATTAGTAAAGGGAGGTTTTTTTAGATGTTTGGTTTTTGAACTGGCAACACTGTTTCTACAGATTGTCAATTTGACATTTTCTTCAATATGCAAACTTATTTTGGAAACCATGGTTCGGTTCACCAAACTTATTGTGCGCTACGTCTATTTTACGATCGACATAATCGTCCATCTGAGCAAGTTATTCGGAATACGATGAATCGTTTTCCCACCACGTACACTCTAGTGGATAATACTCATCCCCAAAGACGACAAACAGTGCGAATAGAAGAAGTTATTGCTGTTGTGGAGTGCAGTCGATTCGCAATCGTACACAGCAACTAGAGCTATGAACATCCACTTTGTGGAAGATATTATAGAAAGACTTTGGCTTAAAATCTTATAAGATCCAGCTTGTGCATGAGTTGAAACCGCGTGACCATTATACGCGTCGTAGGTTCGGAGAATGGCCCGAAAACATGACTCAGCTGGACACTCATTTTCAACGCAAAATTTTGTCCTCCGATGAGGCCTGTTTTTGGTTAAATGGATAAGGATCGTGCATACAATGCTGAGGTGACATTCGTATGGCATGGTACACTCTTTCTACAACGCCAACGGTTATACTCATTTCGTGTAGTTACCCATGATTGTCCATGTATTAGATAATGATTACTTCTACCTGACAGCGAAATACTGATTGCCATCGCCGTTGCAGCTAGCGGAAATGGGTCTTCCATACCGCCACCACTGATTGCATATATAACATTTGGTTCCTTTGTTAGTCCTTGTAGGCTTTTGTCCATACGTTAATGGCCTGGCGTATTCTTTGTACCTTCTGGTAAAATTATTCAATGTCATTTATCGCGCGCTTTTCGTGCTCTTTATCATCATTCTGGCAAACAGAGCTCACACCCGCTCTATACCTTCTTTGTAACGCTGCTCTACTGCACGACATTCCACGGATTTTGCAGTGGTCGAACAAAATCAAGCGGATTAAGGGCGGCAAATCTGATGGCTTTTGCCACTGGGTCTCGGAACAATATGCTGACCGAGTGAGGTTAAACGACATTTGATTGATCAAACTTCCTTACACTATTCGCCACTTTTAGCAGCGTCAGGAATATCCGCATCTTGCTCTGGCCACATGGTCGAGGGGTTGCCCCTCGTAACGATCGGATTCACAACACACAAGACGCCACTTCAAGGATCACAATGTGATCAATTTGGTTTGCAATAGTTTGATGGGGAAACACCCAAGTCCGCTTATAAATGTCAAAATACAAAAAGTCTGAAAATTTCCCATTTAAATTCGCTTGGCTGAGTTCTCGCAGGTTCGAGTGCTCAGTAATATTTACAAATTCAGATACAACATTCTGCAATGAGGTCAATGAAGTTGATTCTGAAGCAATTATAGTGCAGTAATAATCTTTATTTGTTGAAGCATTTCCAGCCCCATCGACACAAATCAGCTCTATATGACCAAGGTTAGTCCTAAACGTGTTGTCGGTGCAATTGTTGGGCTGATATTCTAATCACTTCTTTATTCGTAGTCTTCCAAGCCATATTCGTGTATGTACTCGTACATCGTAGCTTCTAAATATCAGAAATATCTATTGTACTTGAAGTTAAAATTTATTTTTTCATTTTTACTTGGCGTGTTAAACTCTCATATATTTAACTGTTGCTGTTAGCTGAGCAACACTAAACTCAGGAGAATTCAGGAAAGGGGACTGCCGGAAATATTCTTCATTATTCAGCATTAAGTATTGTACTAACAAAAATATGTTTTTTTTTAGTATAGCATTTCAGCTTCCTTGCTCTTTGGATTAAAAGGAACTTTTCTCGCATACCACTTAGGAAAAGTACTTACATAAGTCCCAGTGCGTCTATCAACTGTAGCTCCCATTACTCCATTTTAACAGTCAGTCATTGCTTTTTATCACTTATTTACTACTTTTTCCCTGTTATTATAACATAAATAAGCCATTATACTCGTATAGTCTGATTTGCAAGTAAAATTATCATTGGTAGGTGCTCCGCATCTGTCCAGCTTTATTTCAGCAACAGCTCAAAGTCCTTGAATTCATATAAAGTTTTTATTTCCAAAAAAGATTTTTTTCTTTAATCGTGTTTATAAAAGTTTTTATAGAAAAGATTTCCATAATTTGTGAAGACGAACTGTCATAGCCAAAACCCTCCTTCAGTTTGTTCTTCCGAGATTTTAAAATCCACAGGGGTTCTCCTAACAGGACGGCGCTTAAAAGCATTTTAATTAGGACTTTTTCATACACTGAAGTGGCATGTTGAACTTAATTTTTTAAGAGCATTTTTTCATCGGGTAGATATTCACCGAATAATGCATGTTTGTACGAGTATGAATAGTACTGCGGCGCACCTCGAATTTCGATGCTCTAAATGACACTTTAGATGGAAGGACGATTTTACTTGATAAAATATTGGATATTTTTAGCCTGACACCTTTGAGGTGTTTTTTTTTTTTAATATTTGCTTTAAGTACTCCTTTAAAATCAGAATTTTATTCGCTTTCCCTTTTTTGTTTAAACATTCCGCTGTTGCACTCGAAAAATTTCTGGTTAATTTTATAAGCAATAACAAATAGTGGCTAAGCTCCTCATGTACTACGCAAGATAATCTAGGTTCAAATCTTAGTTAATCCCGAAAAGCAGAAAGGTGATTTATTTTTCTTTCAGCGGGCAATAACACTGAAATCTATTGGAGGTACTCTCTCAGTGAGAGACTAGGCCTTGGTCCATCCCAGAGGTCTGTACCAAGAATTTTTGTTCGACTGACGGGAACAAATATGGAAGACGCAAAAAAAAATTCTCATTAATTATTTCTGAATTACTGTGAGCTGAGTCCTATGCAGTGATTGAATGTTAGATCCGAAAGATGAAGCTGTTCTGAATGTTCATAGAGCCCCAAGATCTACAAATTTCATTTTAAATGAGTTAAATATGTCCCATTTGGTTTCTTATAAGTTTTATAACGGTTCTTGGGAATTTTATTGCTCATTTTTCTCATGCTTGACATTTAGTCTTGAGTAAAATGTTATACATTCAGGTCGCTTGACGTTTTTTTTTCACAAAAGTTTAAATTTATATATAAAAGTGCTATCAAGTAGATGAAATATATTTTTGAAGTCTTCGAATATTTTTCTGTGGTGTTTTCATCGAGTTTTTATAGAAGTAAGTATTAGACTTTATTTCATTTTCTTGTTTTTATTTTAGTGGACATATATGTCCCATTCGGCTTTTGCAGTGGGACATATATATCCCAATACGGCTACAGCGTTACTAAAGTGAAAATATTATTTCAGCCAAAATGTCGAAACAACTTTTAAATGTTGATATAGAAAAAACTTTGAGAGAGTTATCTGATGATGATGATGACTTTTCATCTGGAAACGGAGATGATTACGAACCACCAGACTCCATTAGTTTTAAATGCATTTTATTTACTTAATCATTAACTCTTACATACTAACAAAAAATGCTTAAATGGTAGCTTAAAATTACTTAACAATCTTATACTAACTTACTGGCCCCACGCAGGCACTCTAAGCTACTCCAAATTCTTATAACTATGTCTTTCGACTTTATTTACATTTTCTTCACTAATATTTATTTACTATACTTAAAGCTAAGAAAAAAATTTGCTTACAAAACTTAGCATATGGACATTTTTTTTTTTTTTTATAAAATATCTAACTTAAAATAAACCTTAGCCTACCTAACCTAATGTACAATACACACATAAACACAATCATATACATATATCAGTATACACCTCTGTATACACTGGCATATGTATATGTTGCTTAAGTGCCACCGCTATTCACAGAGCAAATAAATTGGTCAGCTATGCCTCATTAGTGAGGCTGGTCCGTAATTGACGGAAACGACGACGAAATATCTTCCCCATCATTCAACCACCAGAAATGCTGGTGCTGCCGAACGACATCCCTCTTATTGCGATTGGGGAATCGCCCTACTGAACCTGAGGCAATCCACACTGCCGTGTGCGACGTCTCTGTTGTAGTTGAGTCGCCTGTCCCCAGCTAACTGAGCGACATGGAAGATTAACGGCACCACTGATCTATCCTGGATCAACCCTATCTGATTTAGGTAGAGGAATGCTTCCGGTGGAACGAAGCCGTCAGAGCGCACACTCTCGTGGTAAAGGTAATTGGGATAGAAAGCCCCAGATATCAGGTTATTCGTCGAGGTCATTGCTCTTGCAATGTGCCTTCGAGACAGCTTAATTACGAAGTTGTCTACTCGTATTAGGTTCGCCCTATTGTAAAGGACATCATTAGGATACAATTTTTTGTACTCCGCCTTTGGTGTTCTGTACAAGCGAAGACGAGCCCTAAGGCAAGCCCTCTCAAACACGAGAATCTTTTCCATTAAGCTTGCTCGTACATTGAACAACACGGGACACCCAAATACCAGCATGGGCCTTTGCCCTTTACCTTTACCCTCGCATCGAGTTGGCTGCTATAGAACAGTCTCTTTGTAATGGAAAAAGTTCCTTTAGCTCTGGAGGGAGCAGCATCTGCATTTTTGCCAAAATACAGAAACAGATCTAATCAGATTCCAAGGTATCTGACTGCATTTCGACAGGCAAGAGGCTGTCCGCGTTGTCCAATGATCGAGAACTTTCTCCAATTTTTTCTGGTATCCCTAGAGGCTCTAAACAACGGCGTCCTAAAGAGAATGTTTTCCGACTTCTGAAAGTTGATTTTCAACTTCCAGTCATCGCAAAATCGTCTTATCTTATCGAAGTCACGCTGCAAGAGAGTATTAATGACCTCGATTTTTGAACTTGTTCTGTACGCTATCACATCGTCTGTGTACGCAATAGTATGGGGAAGTGAACCCATCAAGTCATGAACCTATCAAGTCCCTCGAAATGAACGGGGGTATGTCACCCTCTCTGGTAATGACATTATTTGCCATATTTTCGACGCTGAACCGGGTGAACCCAGAGCCCTCGGATCGCCAGTTCCCTACTTCATTTCGAATGTAGAAATCGTACACCAAGACGCGATTGTCCAGGTCATGATTAAGGCCAAGGGTGCCACTGGCCTTGTATACTTCCTGGAAAGTCGCCCTTATGGCCTCAACTTTCTCCTGTGGATCCTCGATCACAAAGAAGTCGTCATCATCAGCGGCCTCATTTGGATCGATACCTGCTATTGTCAGTAACGATTCGTTGTCTGTTGTCCGGGCTATTTTAAGACACTGAAGGTCGTTTTGATTTTTTCTCCGAAATAGTTTATTTATTTGCGGAAACATATTCGGGTTGCTGGTGTTTACAGCCTGAACCTTGTTGTTCCAATACAAACTTACAGAAATTCTGTAATTATCTTTTATTAGCGTTTGAATATTTTTAATCGAAGACTTCAGTGTCCTAATCTCAGGGTCTTGTCGGTCAGTTAACTGTCTGTACAAGTTTTTGAGTCTTGTCAGAAGTCTACTTTTCTGTCGGTGCAGTGCCTCAATAGTAGGATTGCGGGACAGGTCTTCGTTAGTTGTACGTCGATACCGCGGTATTGTAGTGTCCATAGTTTGTTTAATTGTCTCGTCCATTTGTTTTAGGTAATTGTCGATCTCCTCGTTTGACAAATTCCTATTGGACGGTGGGTGGAGCGTGTTCGAGAAGAGCGCTCTTGTCAAGGTTGCGGAGAATCGTGTCCATCGGGTCTTACTGTAGTTGTAAGAATATCTTTGGACAAACTCCTCCAATTCCGTACGGAACTGTAATTTCGGTGCTAAAACGAATGTGCACAAACAGTTTAATGTTGTTTGTAAGACCCGATTCTGGGAAACGACGGGCTATCCGTCGCTTTAAGACCGAGTCTGTACATGACATCGAGCTGACCCCACCAATCGAATAGTAGGTTCCCTCTAATATTTGGCAAATTATTTCCCCAATCTCTGTGTTTAGCGTTCAAATCCCCGCCGATTATAAAATAATTCTCCCCCGATTCCAGCCTCAGAAGTCGAAAAAGTGTGTTGAGCTCTGTTGACATCCCTGCCTAGAGAGCCAAGTTTGACAAATCTGTCAAACATTGCAGTCGATTGACAAGAAAAATCCACCTGGTTTTCGCGCGTGAACAATTGTGGCAGTTGGGAGGTTAAACCCTTGAGGTTAAAATTATTTAAATAAAACTTAAAATAATTGAATTATATTATTTAACGAACTAAAAGTATGTATTATAAACATGTATTATTTCTAAGCCTAATTAATTATGTATTTAACAGGAAATTTGTAACGTATGTAAGACAAATAAATGCCAATTGAATTCTTTACAATTCCTGCTTGTGTCTCAACGTACATCGTTACAAAAGCTGAAGCTCGTTGCCCAACTAAACCAACAATTTACAAATTTCTTTTACTTCTTCCCACAACTAATATGCCAGAAACGCCCGCGATGTTTATGCCAAGAAAATCACTTAGAAGGTCCCCGCCCCCTGCTAATAATCACCACTCTGTCACTGCAAATTCACCAGCGGAGCAGCCCGATGCAAGGGAATACAATTGCCAGGCGTGTAGTGCATCCGACTCGGTGGAAAATATGGTTCTGTGTGACAATCCAACATGCGGTGCTTGGTACCACTACGGTTGTGCGGGGGTCGATAGCTTTATAGCAGATCTTCCGTGGAAGTGTCCAAAATGCACTCTGATAGAAGCTGAAGGGCAACCAGGACCTTCATTAGTACCCTCGACTTCAGTGTCAAAACGACGATCAACAACGACATGCTCGTAGTCTTCAAAGGCATCAACCGCCAGGCGGCTACAGCTGGAGTTGCAGAAGTTGGATGAGGAAAGACGTCTCACCGAGGAAAGAGAACAGAAAGAGCGTGAGGAGACTCGAAAACGTGATCAAGAATATATCAACAAGAAGTACCAAATTTTGAGTTTGATCCAAGATCAAGAGGAGTCGGAAGAAGAGGATGCGTGTTCGTCCGCTTCAATAAAAGGAAGAACATGTAGCTGGGTTCAAGATATTGGACGAAATTCTCAAGGGAAGACAGAAGTGCCGAACGTCAAGTTTTCGCGTCCAAACATCAATGATCCCTCCACGGGTGAAGTGCACCAACAGCAGCAACCGAAAATAAACGGCCAAGTCAACCGGCCTCAAAGGCGAGCACCACCAGATATGAATCCAATTAGTGTAAACACATATGATCCGTATACAGAGGTCGGAGGTACTGTTGGGAATCAACTAAGGCAACAACCAAACATGCAACCGACAGGTAATGTACCAGTTGAGCAACAACAACCATCGCAGTTACACAATCATGTGGTAGGATTTCAACAGCAATCCCAATCAAATCGGCCGCAGCAACACTCTTCGTCGCCCATCCCATTACCTATTTTCCGCTCAGGTTTTGATACGACCAATCGCACCATCACCAGAAATAACTTAGCTGCTCGTCATTCCTTCTCTAAAGAACTGCAGAGTTTTAGCGGAGAGCCAGATGAATGGCCTCTCTTCATTTCGAGCTTCGAACGAACAACGGAGTTATGCGGTTTTTCGAGCGAAGAAAACCTCATTCGCCTTCAGCGAGCTCTTAAAGGTAAGGCTCTGGAATCTGTAAGAAGTCTACTTATCCAGCCAAATTGCGTTCCTCGGGTTATATCTACATTAAATATGTTATACGGAAGGCCGGAACTTATAATCCACACATTGCTGCAGAAGATCCACGTCACTCCATCGCCGAGAGCTGATAAATTAGAGAGTATTGTCAGTTTTGCGATCGCCGTCCAAAACCTGTGCGCAACTATAGAAGCGTCCGGCCTCATCACACATTTAAGCAACCCAACATTGTTGCAAGAGCTTGTGGATAAATTGCCACCCGCAATCCGTCTTAACTGGGCAATTTACATTCAGACACCCTTTGTTGAAACCTGTACCCTTTCGCATTTTAGTGCATGGCTCTACAAGATAGCTGAAGCTGCAAACCGTGTCAGTCTACCGAGATCGATGAACACCGATAAGCCGAACACGTCCAATAAAGATGTTAAAGAAAAAGGATTCTTACATACGCATTCAGAACAGAGTGAAGAAAACAACAACTATCAATATAGACAAGCTGAACGCAAGTGTTGCATTTGTGGTGAGAAATGTCCCTCTGTGGCAAATTGCAAGAAGTTTGAAAGGTTAAGCTATTCTTCCAAGTGGCTTGCGGTGCGAGAGCACCGACTTTGTCGACGATGTCTAGGTAAGCATGGGAAGCAACAGTGTAAAGTGGAGTCAGCCTGCGGCAAAAACAACTGTATATTTAAGCACCACCGTATGCTCCACAACAACGAAAGGGATGTGCAAGCGCAGAAAGACATAAAAAGGGATAGTCAGAATGTTGATGGTGTATCAGCTCATCACGATGAGCACCTTTTCCACCAGACATCTGAGTCGGTGGTCTTCAGAGTGATACCCGTTACCCTTTTCGGTAACAATTCACAGCTGGAAATTTGCGCATTCCTGGACGAGGGTTCTTCCATGACTCTGTTAGACGAAGAAGTGGCTCGCCAGCTGAATGTCAAGGGTCAGGCGTTACCGCTGCGTTTGAAGTGGACGTCAAACAATTATCGGTGCGAGAACGATTCTGAGAAGATGGATCTTAAAATATCAGGCATCCGTTCACAAAGCAAGCAGTACTCACTCAGAGATGTTCGCACCGTCAAAAGTCTTCAATTACCCACGCAGTCGCTGGACTACGAAAAACTCCAAAAAGAGTACGGCCTCTTGAGAGGTTTGCCAGTAAGTTCCTATACCCAACAAAGGCCACGGTTACTCATCGGCATTAACAACTGGAAGTTAGGGCTACCATTGAAATATAAAGAAGGCGACGCTGGAGAGCCAGTAGTTACGAAGACTCGACTTGGATGGACTGTACACGGTTGCTGGAACAAAGAACGCATGGGACCAGAGAATGTTACGGAACGCTGCAGTTTTCACGTTTGTGGGTGTGACCAATGTGAACATTGCGATGATGCAACGCTACAAGAGTTAGTAAAGCAGTTTTTATGCCATGAGAACCTGGGACTGACGAAGCCAGAAAGCCTTCTGTTGCCTGTGGAGGAAAAACGTGCTCTATCGTTATTGAAAGAGTTAACCTATTGAAAGGACGGACGCTTTGTAACCGGACTTCTGTGGAAGTACGACGACGTCGTGATGTCAGACAGTTTTCCAATGGCCCTCAAGCGTTTTAACAGTCTACAAAAGCGCATGGCGAGGGATCCAGAGTTGGCCAAGGCTCTACAAGACAAAATCGAGGACTACCTTTCTAAGGGCTATGCGCGTAAGCTGTCTGTACAAGAATCGGAAGCAACACATCAACGCTCGTGGTATCTCCCTATATTCCCAGTGACGAACCCAAATAAACCTGGGAAATTGCGGATTGTTTGGGATGCCGCAGCGAAAGTTCAAGGTATGTCTTTGAATTCTGTTTTAATTAAGGGACCGGATCAGCTTACTGGATTGGTTTCCGTACTTCAGAAGTTTAGGGAAAAAGCTATAGGTCTCTGTGGAGACATCATTGAGATGTTCCACCAGGTAAGAATCAAAGATGAGGACCAACATTCCCAACGCTTTCTGTGGTGTAACAACGACGACCAATACCCCAGCACTTTCGTAATGACCGTCATGACATTTGGAGCGACCTGCTCCCCCGCCTGCGCGCAGTACGTTAAGAATGAAAACGCTAAAGAGTTTGCAGAAATTTATCCAGCGGCTGTAAGAGCAATCCTCAACAATCACTATGTGGATGACCTACTTGTGAGCGTCGATTCGCCCACGGAGGCTGTAAGACTTGCGAAAGATATTCACTTCGTTCATAGTCAAGGTGGATTTTATATGAGGAACTGGGTGTCCAACTGCGCGGAGGTGGTTAAGGCTCTTCAATCAAGCAATACCGATATATTAAATTTGGACGTGGAGTCCGAACTGGCGTCGGAGAAGGTGCTGGGCATGTGGTGGCTCACCTCCACTGATATGTTTATTTTTAAACTGACAACTAAGCCTAAATTGTCAGAAATACTTTTGGGCAATAGGCGTCCTACCAAACGAGAAGTACTGCGGGTCCTGATGACAGTCTTCGACCCCTTGGGGTTGATTGCACATTTCTTAATGTATATCAAGGTTCTCCTACAAGAAATTTGGCGATCGGGCATTGGCTGGGACGAAGAGATTCAAGACCATCAACACAACAAATGGCTGAATTGGATTCGTGTTCTACCCAGTATCGAAAATCTTAGAATACCAAGATGCTACTTCACTACGAAGTTCGAAAATCATCCTGATATGCAACTTCACTTGTTTGCTGATGCGAGTGAAAATGGTTATGCAGCTGTGGCATATCTGCGGTGTTCGGATCAGAGCTCTACTAAAGTGGCGTTGATAGGAGCAAAAACAAGAGTGGCTCCTCTTAAAAGCCTGTCGATTCCCGGACTAGAACTGCAAGCAGCGACTCTCGCCGTCCGGTTAGCTAAGTCCATCATCCAATCTCACTCTATTTCATTCACCAGCAAAGTATTTTGGTCTGACTCCAAAAATGTCTTATCTTGGCTTCGTTCGGACCATCGGAAGTATAAGCAATATGTGGCCTTTCGCGTCAGTGAGATTCTAGAATACTCAGATGTGTCGGAGTGGCGGTGGGTGCCATCAAAACAAAACGTAGCGGATGATGCCACCAAATGGAGTAAGATTCCCGAGTTTTCTCTATGCAGTCGATGGTTTCAGGGGCCAGCCTTCCTGCTTATGCCTCCTGGAATGTGGCCAGTAGAAAACCGATCACCAAGTACCACGCGCGAAGAACTGAGGAGCCAATACGTGGGTGCCCACATACAAAGTCACGAAGGTCTATTCACCATGGAGCGATTTTCCAGCTGGAAAAGGTTGCTTCGTTGCAGCGCCTTATTAATTCGCTGTATTAGCAAGTGGCAAGCGAGGGTCAAGCTAAGGAAATTTGAATATGGAGCTTTACCACTCATGGATCTTCGGTCAACAAAGGAAGCTGCAAGCGCTACCGGACCCGTCACTCGGACGGAACTGCAGCTGGCAGAGAAGGCCCTACTAAAAGAAGCGCAGCTCAGCGCTTACCGCAATGCAATTGCCTGCCTATCAAAAAATAGAGCGGTGAGTAAATCAAGCTCAATCTATAAACTTTGTCCCCATTTAGACGAACATCAATTAGTACGTGCGAGTGGAAGAATCGAACTCTCGAAAGACGCGAGCGATGACTTAAAGCGGCCAATTCTTCTCCCAGTGAATCATCACATAACGAAGTTAATAATTCTCGACTATCATCAGCGGTACAAACACCAAAACCACGAAACTGCAGTAAACGAAATTCGCCAGCGATTCCACATTCCGAGATTGAGAGCTGTCTTCAACTCTATCCGTCGGTCGTGCCAAATGTGCAAAAATCTGAGAGCACGGCCGCAGCCTCCAATTATGGCCCAACTCCCACCTGCTCGGCTGGCTTCCTTCAGTCGACCATTTTCATTCGTGGGCGTCGACTACTTTGGTCCCGTAAGTGTTTCAATCTTGCGAAGGACTGACAAGCGATGGGGAGTTTTGCTAACTTGCCTTACCACTCGTGCAATCCACATTGAGGTTGCACACTCTTTATCCACGGATTCATGCATTCTGGCGCTCCGCAATTTTATGGCAAGGCGAGGAACACCACTTGAACTACATTCTGACAACGGTACTAACTTTCACGGAGCGGAGCGAGAGCTGAAAGAAGCCTATCAAAGTATTGACAAAGAAAAGCTGATGGAAACATTCACGTCGATTTCAACTAAGTGGGTGTTTATACCACCGGGGTCTCCACATATGGGCGGAAGCTGGGAGAGACTAGTCAGATCTATTAAAACAACGTTGGCACAGATCGTACCCACTCGAAATCCATCCGACGAGCTCCTGCGAAGCTCATTAATCGAAGTGGAAAACATAATAAACTCGCGCCCTCTAACATACATTCCTATCGGCGACGAAAACGAAGACGCCCTTACCCCAAACCATTTTTTGCTTGGGTCCTCAAGTGGAATGAAGCCTCTAGCCAAATTCAACGATAATCGAATGGTGCTAAGGAAAAACTGGTTGACGAGTCAACAATTCGCTGATAACTTTTGGAGACGGTGGGTAAAGGAGTACCTCCCAACCATTACGCGGCGGTCGAAGTGGCATAAACCTGCTAAGGAAATTGAGGTAGGAAGCGTTGTCATAATCGTAGACCCTAACAGCCCACGAAACTGCTGGCCTAAGGGAAGGATAATTGCGACGAGGCGCTCGAAAGATGGTCAGGTACGAAGTGCGACTGTTCTAACAAGCTCAGGTGCGTACGAACGACCCGCTGTAAGACTTGCTGTCCTGGATGTCATGGCTACGGATGAAGTAAGACCAACAATTCCTAGTGGTCCTACTGGGGGGGAGTGTTGACATCCCTGCCTAGAGAGCCAAGTTTGACAAATCTGTCAAACATTGCAGTCGATTGACAAGAAAAATCCACCTGGTTTTCGCGCGTGAACAATTGTGGCAGTTGGGAGGTTAAACCCTTGAGGTTAAAATTATTTAAATAAAACTTAAAATAATTGAATTATATTATTTAACGAACTAAAAGTATGTATTATAAACATGTATTATTTCTAAGCCTAATTAATTATGTATTTAACAGGAAATTTGTAACGTATGTAAGACAAATACTCGTAAATGCCAATTGAATTCTTTACAATTCCTGCTTGTGTCTCAACGTACATCGTTACAAAAGCTGAAGCTCGTTGCCCAACTAAACCAACAAGCTCTGTAATGAATAGAGTGGATTGCGAAGCCTCAGGTGCATAAACAGAGGCCACTGCGGAGCGGGATGTAAATGACGACTGCCTCCAACACCCGGAACCTGCGCAACACTCCCTTGTAAGTTAATAACATTGAAATACGAATTGTTGATTTATATTCAATTTATTAATAATTATATTTATTCCTCTATGAGGAAACTTATTTATTCCACCGTTCTATAACTCTGAATCACAAGAACTGACTTCTAGCCAACACTCAGCCTGCCAACTGTGCCGGTCCAGTTATTGCTGTACTGCTGGTTTCTTTCACACCAAACGGTGTCGGTATTGTTGCACTGTAAATATGTGCGCTTCCAGCCTCTGTTGTTGCTAGCTAAACTAGTGTGACCAGCTTGCTGTTGCTGGATTTCAACCTGCAATAGAATCGTGTCGTTTGTTGTCCATAACTTACACTCTGTCAAATTTTATACCTTCTTTAATGAAGATCGCAACACCGCCTCCACGCTTGGATCTGGGCCGGTTTCTTCTTCTAACAATATAATTATTGTATTCCAGTTTGTGCTTATCGGTTAGCTTGGTTTCGCTAGCGAAAAACACATCAGGAGTTTGTTCTTGTAGCAATTTAAACATCGCAGATCTTCGTTCGATCCTAATCAGTGAATTAACATTCATCTCAAGGACCTTCAAAGTTTGCTCCACCATGTGAGTACCCATTACGACATGTGTTGCGTTAGGCCCGGCAGCAGCGCTTAGATCTGGTCCACCCGCTTGGCCTGTTCTTGCACTTGCTTTTGCAGCTGAGCCATCTGCCCTTGGATTGCGAGCAAGATGGCCAGCATTTTAGGTGAAGCTTCCGTTGTTCTCAGCATTGGCAAGCAACAGTCGCTTGCTGTAACGTAGCACCCCTACCTGACGCCATTTGGGCGTAGGAAATTTGGGACCGTAAACCACAGAAGTGGTAGAAGAAAGTGTTATATAGGTTGCTTATGATATCAGCTGTAAATTCGTGGATCATAGATATGAGTTTGCATCATAAAAACGAACCATTCCTTGAATTTCTCATTGCGGAAGGATGGCAAACTGCGTTCGTTAAGAGAAGCCTAAAACATGGTGGCTACCATTCTAAAAAGAAGAGAATCTATGGACAATCTGCTCGTCACTTGCCAATCGAGGGAACTTCGAGGCGTCGTTGCACGGTTTGCTAAAAAAAGAAAATCGAAAAGCGCGCTAAGACTATATGCCAAGAATGTCAACTTCCGTTGTGCAAGGTCTGTTTTGCACCATTACATCAATAATTTTAATTTATAATTGTTGCCCTAAAGATATATAATAAAATGAATATTATTTTTGTTATAAACATTTTAGACTTATTATTCGTCTCCCGTACCCAAAGGGTAAGTTTTATTGTAACAGAATACAACGCTGTCCTACTCTTTGAGTTATTATTCCCGAATTGCATCGTCGTTCATATTTCCGTTCAATACTTCTGTCTTCTTTGTTGTTTAGCCGCATCAGATTTAGTAAACTAAATCGTTGAAACGGTCATCTTTTAGAGATTTTCACCATCCTACAGTGATTTTTCTTTCTGTCGACGAAGATTCTATAGCCAAACGCTGTCCCATCATCGGCTCAAGCCGGATATCGTATTTAGCTTTCATCTTAACAATTTTTATTCCACTTGATCACATTCAGTATCTGTCTAATCTTTCTATGGAGACCATCTACCAAGTCGTTCACATTTTTAGGTTTTATAGTTGGAGACTAGAATTTTAGTTCGTCTGGCAGCCGAACAGTACTCCCAGATACACTCTCGAATTGGGTATGTTATATTAAACTATGCTTTTTATAGACTATTAGAAATAGATAAAGACGGTCCGCCTCAGACCCTACTATAGTTGGTGATGATCTTAGACAAATGCTCTTTCAAAATATTATTGAATTGAACAGGGATATGGTGCATAGAAAAAAATTGGAATAACTCTAAGTTCTCACCCAGTTCTTGCCAATCCCGTCTCTTGATTTGGGGTATCGAAAACATTGGCCGTCGGGAATTGGGCATGGACTGTCAACGGCAATTGGTGCGAAAGGTGTTTCTAGGTTATGATGGTGCATACTACTTTTAGCATTGACTTTAAGGCTATTGATAACGCCACATGCTACCTATTTTCTACACCAACATTCGACGTCTTGCAGAATACTGACACTTGTGAGATTAATGCTCCGAATGAAGTTCGAAAGTGCCCTTTTATTTTCGGATGCTTTAGAATTTAACCAGCCGATCGTGCATATATTGTGGAGTGGGGATTTCCTGTCACTAAGGATTTTTGCAATCAGCTTAACTTGGGCTATGGTTTTCATGTTCAGCAAGCGGATGGTATTTAATTCTGCTAACAAAGAGTGGTAGTGCTCCTTTAATTTTACGTAGTACTGCGTTTATTTTGATTTGTACTTGTTGGTCGCATCTTTTCGTCCACTTTGAAAATAAGGAGAGTCCATTCTGTATAGCCCCTCTAATTAGCGTTTCGACAATGTTAATGACTGTGTTTAGTTGTGGTCCTTTATTACAGATTATTTTAAGTAGGTTTTGAATTTTTATTGTGACGGTTTTTGCGGGAGCTTGTCATTTTCAGGCTTTTGTACAAATCAAGCCAAGGACTTTACAACTTTCCCTACATTTTCTATGATTATTGATGTATTGATACAGCTACGTTTATGGAAAATATAGAATGCCTCCATATTTCCGAGTGGAGATTTTGCTCCTGAATTTTGACACCATTAATGCTTTGGAAATAGTCCACCCCAGACGCTAAAACACAAATGTTGTTTGCTTACGTTAAAGTAGACTTGATGTGTTGGTTGTCAGCTTCTATGTCCACAAGTATAGTAATGAGTTAATATAAGTATTATACAGGTGGCGCAAAATTAATCATCCAATTTTGTTTTTGTATTACTTTTTTACTAAATAAAAAAAAAAATTGTTTTTGAGTGATGAAAATCTTTACAATTGTTCCTGTTAAGTGGAAAATATGATATTCGCCAAGTACCTGTCGCCAGTGTCGATACGCATTTGCGCCCGTATTATCGCATTTTCCACGACTTTCCGCAAGATTTGCGGTGATAACTGTTCGCATTCCTGTCGATTATTCTCCTTAAGGACTGCGATTGTCTGAGGCTTGTTGGCATAAAACCGCTACTTCAAGTAGACCCAAAAAAGAAGTCTGGGATGGTTAAATCGGGCGATCTTGCTGGCCATGCCACATCGCCAAAACGGTAGATTATGCGAGATTACACTTCCTTTTGCACCATCTTTTTTAAACCACATGTTCACCAAGTCCCGCTCATCCAATTCCGGCAGTAAAGTCCTTTATCATGGCCCTATAGCGTTCGCCAGTAACAGTGTTTGTATTGACGATGGCGTCCTCAAAAAAATACAAAAATACGGTCCAATCACTCCTCCGGCGTGAACGCCGCACCACACAGTGGCTTTGAGTGGATGTAATGGCGTGTTTTCAGTGCCCCAGAAATGAAGATTTTGCTGATTGACATAACCGCTTAAGTGGAAAAGCGCCTCGTCGCTCATGACGATTTTCGACGCAAAATCGTCCTCTTCGTTGATGAAATTGAGTTCAGTAATTCACATGCGACTGACGGTCAGGAGGCATTAACTGATGCACTGTTTGCACTTTGAACGAGAACATGCGTAGGTCTTTCACTAAAATTCGCATGTAGTGTCCGTCTGGTAATGTCCAATTGCGTGTCCAATCGTCTGGTTGAAGTTTTTGCGTTCTCAGCCACAGCCGCGATATTCTCATCCGAACGACCAGTCCGGTGGCGGCCACGCCCTGCATGGTGTCTGTAGTTCCACTCTTTTCGAGTCGAGTAGCTAAGCGCCGGAATGATTGCCCAGTTGGCGCAACACCAGTAGGAAATCGACGTCGGAATTCACGCCGCGCTAACACCACTGATCGATTATTGGTCAAAAACATCGACAAAAATATTCCACGCTCTTGCAGAGCGTTGCCGTGGTATAGTAGTACTAGCAATCGCTTCTCATTCGGAGGGTTAAGGTTCGAATCGTACCCGTGACAAGTTTTTCAAGTTTTTCATTTGTGTAATTGGAACTCAGTCAGAAAAATTCTGCGTGTGAAGTCATAATACTGACGCGTAGATTTGGCTGTTGTAGAGTTTCGAGCACTGAAAAAAATCCAGTTTTGGGGTTGTCTTATTACTCCCCACATAGTAAGCTTTTCGAAGTTTTTCTCCAAGTCCATGGAAAGGAGGACGGAGTATTCATGCAAAACCAACTCTGTGTACACTGCTTCGTCAAGCTCTTGGAACAGAGTATACTCGTATGTGTCTGCACTTGGACTGAAGCCATCCTGTTCACTATTAAGGTAATTTTATAAAATCCATTTTAGCTTGTTCCCAATTATTTTTCCTAATAATTTCGACAGGACGAAAAGGAGAGAGATCGGGCGGAAGCCAACAATAGACTGGTGATCCTGATTTGGCTTGGATATTGGAATCAGGTGTCGTTTATTTCCATTCGTATGGAAATCTGTTTTTATATAGAATGCTGTTATAGAGACTAAGCAATCGCGACATGATTTGAACTGGATGGAAGGGCAGTAATTTCCGTCGGAGCAGCACTCATCTCATTTTTTCGCGAAGCGTTGAGCTATTTCGGTGGCATCAGTAATATAAATGTTGTTTTATTCGATAGAAGCAATAACGCGATGTGGATAGTTTCCATACATCACTTCTAATTTGCTCCAAATCCAAAGAGGGATAGAGTGATTCCAAGAATTTTGACCACGATTCGGCCTTGACTACCTGTGCCGTGTGTTTTATTACAGCAGCCAAGCGGCGATATTCAATGGAATTTGAGGTATTTGGATGCGTTTTTAGGTGAAGTCATGACTTTCCTTTATCACTGGTCAGCTATTTTATTTGCTAATTAAACCAAATAGGTTGCGAAGAATTGTGCGGTGGGTGTGAAGAAGGAATATACGATGCCGCTGCTTTATTAATGTTTTGAACAGTTGGTGATGAAGAGGCTGACTGTCTAGCATTATTGGCGAATTTATCCCAGTTAGCTGGAAAATTGAATTACAAATTTTATAATATGAATATGATTCTGAGGTTTTAATGACAATGGTCACTGTCCAATAGAGAATCATGAACTTTCCAGCAGCTATTGCAAGTGATGCAAGTGTTAGATCTATTGCAGTAAATGTATTCCTAGTCGAAAAGAAGGTCGGGGATCTATTGGGCAGCAGGACCAGGTCAGAATATTGCAGCCAGTTGTCCACAACAGACCCTGCATATAAAAATTATTGTCGGCTACCCCCTAATTAGACACTTACCAACTGCCTTTCAACAGTTGCACACTGTCTACTCGTAACATATATATTTTTTAATTTATTTTTATGCATTGAATATCAGAGGGTCGTATGTGCACTACCTCCGATATATAGCGATGTTGAGCGAAGCCTTGAAAGAAACAGGATCAACGGGAAATCAGTAAGAGACTCATATCCTACTAGTGCCGAAGGACTTCAAAGTCAGGATGACGTTCTAAATACTTCAGAAATCATCCAAGTTCCATGTTCAGACAAGTAAGCAAGACCAACGCCTGTAAAATGTTTCATTTAAAAGGGATACATCTGTTGTGCATACCTGTACTGTAGATATAATTCGGAAACTCAGAAAATCATTTTGACCTATGCAATTATATTTAGGAAAGAAACCAATCCATGGGCGCATGAATCCTAACAAACCAGGGATGGAATTACGAATTTACGAAACTGAGAGTTTTTCAGTATAAGTTCAAAGTCAATGTGAAGCTAGCTATATTGAATACGAATTTAATTGCGCCATATTAGATTTATCTAAGTTTCAATCCGGATCTTAACCTGAAGTTTTTGAGGAACATGTTACAGAAAATATTAGGTGATATACGAGGCTGGATCAATGAATGCGAATTCTTAAACACTGGTGACGTTGCTCAGGAAAGTTGGCGATACCACGAGTATTACCATCTTTGAAACGATGCCTTAGAAAATTGATTGATTGATATAACGGTAGATTTTGATTTCAGATCCAGTTGTACTAAAAGGGTTACATTTTTTTTGGTACAATTTTTATTTTTGGATAGACAAACGTGGGAAGAAATACAAAGAAAAGCAGAGCCGAATGTCTGTTCTGAATAATTCAGCGCCTAGCCTTGCGGCAACCTTTATTACTGAAAAAATTCTTGTTGATCGCCGAATGAATGTGCGCAATGCAGCAGAGGCCCAGGCAGATTCGACATTTTACACGAGACACTAAGTGTGAAAAAGCTGTCCAATGGCCGCCGCTATTGCTCACAATGAATCAAAGCAGTATTTGGATCTCTTTAAGCGAAGTTTTTGCCTAGGCATTAATGAAATGTGGATCCATTACAACGCGCCAGAGAGCAATCGACCATCAAATGATGGAGTTTTATAGACGAACTATTGTAGCTGACCCGATGGACTTCATCCCGTCCAATATATGGCATATATTCATAACATATAATCAAGTACATATTAATTTCATTGAATTCTATTCGCTTTATTGAAATCTAAACAAAAAAAGAATAGAACAATGATTGTATTCAATTTAAGGCTACACAAAATTGTTTGTTTTCTGCTCCGGATGGTAAATGAAGGGTGAGGATGGTTTCCCTACTTGGGAACACGCCACATACAGCTGGCCGTTTGAAAAGCATGACATTTTCAGCCACTGCCCTTGTGACTTGTCAAATGCAAGTTTCACTGAGAACTGAATGCGTTTGAACTGGAACGGAAAATTGGTTGAAGTCAAGGGAATTTGCGGAACTAGGCATTCTTCTCCCATCGACGGCCCTTTCAAAATCCTTGCCACTATCACATTGTTCATTAGGTTCATCACAATCAGTCGAGTTTCATTCGTAGCATAATGATGACAGATCCAACTTTAAGATGCCAATGATGAGGCGGCATGCTAAGGAAATCCAAACAATTTAGGAGTTCCACTGGACAATCGACGACTTCGTGTTCGTTTTCAACGCAATCGATCGATTTGTAAGAACGCAATTCTCCCTGTATTTGATTTTGAATCGTCCAATTCAAGCCATTGACATCAATATTTTTCGCTGCTAAAATTTCGCGTGCGCCCAATCAGTCGAAGTTACGATAACTTTGACCAATGTTCGGATGTACATTAGTGATGTGTTCATCTTTAGTTGAAGTGAATTGGTAAATGGCAGGTGGAATTGATATTAAACTACTGAAAGTATCTACCAGAATTTGTCCATTTCCGATTCTCAGCAGTTCTTTGGAGAAAACTTCTGCGTTTCTATCCTGTTGCATGAACCCTCGCATATTCATACTCAGTGGAATTGTTTTCACGTATCGCCACAAATACGATGACTTGAGACATGCTTTTAATTCATCCGCCGCTGTTGATTTCGAAATCACGGGAAGTGTTTATCGGAAATCACCCGCCAACAGTATCATCACACCACCAAAGCGACGATTATTATTGCGCAAATTTTTCAATGTTCGACCGAGTACCTCTAATGATAGTTTGTGCGCCATCGTGCACTCATCCCATATGATCAATTTACAATTTCCGTGGCTGATGGCTTTGAAATGTTGCAAGAAGGATTTTCGTTGATTTGCGGGTTAAACTGAAGCTTCGTCGTTGGATGTGCCGTTCCGGTAGATGCGAGAGCTAACGCAATTCCACTTTGAGCACGTATTCCCTGCTCCACCGAGTGCATCAAGGAAAAATAGTCCACCGTTTCCATCATTGACAGCCTTCGTCAATTGATCATATGCAATCTTCTGCTGTTCATTCAACAGCGGAACATTTGTTTGTATTTGTACTTGTTGTTGCAAAGTTGTCGTGTCGTAAGCACGCTCGCGTTCCAATTCACGATTCAATACATCTCTAGTTTGACGATTTGGCGCTGGCATATGAATTTCAGTCAATAGCTTGTCACTCATAAGCAAACACAAATCTTCAATCAGCACTAACGCTTCATTGTAGATGTTATCGTTCATTTGTAATTCCAAATTCACTATTGCGACTCGAAAGCGATGTAAATTGTCTTCTGCAATGCCGTCTTTGTACGTATCCCAAAATTGACGTGGGTTTGACGGCTGACATGTCTAAATAATCATAGCGAAAAGTGTACGAACTTGATTGACATGCGAAGAAGTCTAGCGTTTGATTCCAGTGATTCTAGTGCCCAATTACATGCTTCTCGAAAAGTTGCTCACACCGTACCATCCACAGTTCGCAGTGACTCAAATGAAGTTTAACCGTGTACATTAACCAGAAGCAAACGAAGGTAGAAGCAATTGCTGTTCTTTGGGTGGATTGTGTAAATTCGTCCCAATGCATCAGTTGAAAACACACCTGGACATCCTTCTAACGGTTGGCCTAGCTTTCTGCGTAACCATTTCTTCGACGATGCATTCAATGTTTAATGTCGAAGCATCTCCGAGTAAAACAATGTTCTAGCAAACGGATCACTGGCGCAAGTTGAAAAGAAACTCGTTAATGTTGTTGCTGGTGGTCTTTCCACTCGCTGTGCTGCGTTCTCTTTGGCCATTCTCCCAATGAACTGTCAGGTGACGTTCATGAATCGCAAATGAAAATATTCTCCGGCCCATTTGAAACTTGCTGATTTCATCACGTTCAACGCCAATAACCGCCATATCGCTTCCTTTGGTGACGTAAACTTAATCGATTTCACCGAACTGCAATACACAACATTGATATGTGTTTTAAATGCCTTAAACAATATTGGCGAATATGGCACGATCCATGTGTTGTCAACCACGATATCCGCCCCTCTCAATTGAGTGATGAATGTTCTGCCATTATGATGAGCGACGCCGATAGAGTTGATAAAGAAAGAATTTCACTTTGCGAAATAAAAGCATGTGGATACTGTTTTGTGCATTTATTGTCAGACATTGGACATTTATTGGATTGTGTTGTCCGCATAGTCCGTGGAGCATATTGGTCTTCACCACTTCCTGCAACTCTGGATCTATCTCAGGATCAGGAATTTCGGCGGAAATGATGTCATCAATTTGAAGAATGTGTTGGTGCGACAAACCTCTTCTCTGCCATTCAACGGAGTACATTCAACATCGAATGTATACACGTTGTTTGTTAATGCAGTCCATCAAACACCTGAGTTTTTGTTTGAACACTCGTGCTGTAACGTCGTAACGCACGCTTGGTGATTGACCGGTATGTAATACCTGCGTAATCTTTGACCATTTTAGATTGGAAGTAAACGTTATAAACAAATCCGGCCGTCCATAACTGCGCACGTAAGTCATCGCGTCCTGGGAGTACTCGTGAATGTTGAACACTAATTGAATTGAACTCAAAAACGAAATCTACGTCAGCAGCGCCACCTGTTGATAATTTTCCGACTTTTTTTTTCCTAAACCTTTGTGTAGCAATTACGAACAAACCTGCAGAAGGAAGTATCCAATTTGGTTTTTAAGAATCCGAACAAACCACGATGCATATTTATAAAGTGTTTTCCAATAGGGACTTGACAACATTGAATTTAATTTGTGATCACACTCGTTCACTAATCATCAAACTGTCACTGTCAATTTATTCAGTAAACTCAACATTTTCATCATGGTAAAGTACACGAACGACGTTCCAAATTATAAAAATTTTCTACCGAAATTCGGAGTCGGTGACTACAACTTTAAGAGCGTTAACTCAAATTTTCGGTCGTAATTCTCGCCCTAGTAGACAGGCAATAACAAGTTTAGTGCAAATATTTGAGTCTACATACTCGTTGTGTGATGTTACCGTGTCGGTGAGACAACGGGTTGGTCGAAGTGTCGAAAATATCGCTGCCGTTCAGGCGTCCGTAGCAAACGATCCAAATCAGTCAATTCCACGGCGTTCTCAAGAATTGGGCATCGCTCAGACCACATTATGGCGTATTTAGCGTAAGGATCTTGGTTTACACCCATACAAGATCAAGTTGACTCAAGAATTGAAGCCGGTGGACCATTTGAAGCGACGTACGTTCTCCGATTGGGTTCTGGAGAAGATGCGCCAAGATGATGAATTTCATCGCAAAATCGTCTGCAGTGACGAAGCTCATTTTTGGCTCAATGGGTTCGTCAATAAGCAGAATATGCGTTATTGGTCGGGAGAAAATCCACATGTGCTTCATGAATCACCACTTCATCCACAAAAAGTAACTGTTTGTTGTGGTTTGCATACCGGCGGTGTTAATGAGCCATATATTTTCGTCGACGATAACGATCGTCACGTTACTGTGAATGGTCAGCGTTACCGCGCCATGATCACCGATTATTTTTGGCCCGAATTGGAAGATATGGACTTGGACGACATGTGGTTTCAACAGGATGGTGCCACAAGCCACACATCGATTTATTGAAGAGTAAGTATGGCGAGCGTGTTATCTCAAGACATGGGCCAGTCGATTGGCCGCCTCGTTCGTGCGATTTAACGCCGCTTGACTATTTTCTGTGGGGCTACGTTAAGTCATTGGTTTATACCAACACGCCGACGTTGGAAGAGCTCAGAGCCAACATTGAACGCGAAATAGCTGCCTTTTCGGCCGAAATGTATGGCCGAGTCGTTGAAAATTTGGTCCAACGAATCGACCAGTGCAAATGTGCACGCGGTGGCCATATGAACGAAGTCGAGTTCCATTCATAAATGTTTTGATTGTACTTCAAGCCGATAATAAATATTTTGAAATATCTCAAATGGCTTGCGTTTTATTTAAAAACAAAAAAGTTTTCAAGTCCTTATTGAAAAACCCTATATAAATTATATTGTTGGAGACAAATCTGGATGTATGGACTTTTTGAAGAAAGGAAACATGGTTACAGGACATTACTATGGTGAATTATTTAACCGATTTGATAAGAAATTGACGGAGACACTGACCATTTAGCAAGGAAAAAATTGCTGCCAGTACGACAACGCAGCAGCACACTCAACCGGAATCGCCATGGCCAAATGGAATGAATTATGGTACGAATTACTGTGGCATCCACCATACTCACACAACCCAGCACCCTACGACTTGTTTTTGTTTCCCAACACGAAAACGTGTTTTTGAGAAAAATTCATCTCGACCGAGAAGGTTATCGGGGAGACAGAAATCATATATTTTTTAGATGGTTTAAAAAATAACGGAGATATTGGAAGAAGTGTATCTTTCTAAAAAGCGATTACGTTGAAAAATAAAAAGAAAATTGTGAAAAACTTGCGACTTTACTCCTAATACGGGTACTTATTGATCCACAATTGTACACATTTCTTCAATTGAAAGGGGTTATGTGTGTCGGCAGGATGACGCCCCTCACACTATAGCCAAGCATTTAATGAGTGACTACACCGCAAATTTGAAAAATCGTTGACAGGGCTGAATAGATATAATAATAGAATACAATAGAACTTTATTTATAGAGACAGATGAAGAACAATTGAGTGTCTAGTGAAAAAATTCGAATCGACTTATTCACACCACATTGCTGCCGTGCCAGTGGGATAACGAGACGCCAGAAATAAAGAGAATATTGTGGGTGTATGCGAATCAGTCGATTCTATACCGCTCTCGAGAGCTGGGGATCTGTAAAATCTGGAATATTTTGTGAAAGACTTAGCTATATGTCCGTATGAGATCGTATTGACTCAACTCAAATGGTAAAGTCAAGTGAACATCACCATCATGGGCTCTATTGAAGATGGTAGAAGATCCATATTTTTACCGAAAAATCACTACAATAGTTATGAGAAATATTTCTAGTTAAATGGCTCTGCTAATAAATAAAGTTGCAGCATTTGATCCAACAAACAGCCGGAGGTATTCCAAGAGCAACCATATTGATTATTTGGTTTGGTTTTTATACCGGAGCCGTCATCGGGCCGTGTTTCGTTCGCGACGATACCGGCGAATCTGTTATAATCAGTGAAAACCGCTATAACTGCACGTTAACATTTTTTAGATAAATTTGAACTGAAAGGCTTAAGGTATGTGTGGTCTCAACAGAACGGTGCGTGACACAATCGACTTATTGAAACAAAGTTCAGTGGTTGCCTTACCGCCAGTAAATGACGTATGGATATATATCATAAAAATAGTTAATAACATCAATAACCATTAATAAATATATAACAGGTATAACTTACATGAAAAAGATATGTTTATGTTATACATAATGTAAGAAAAATAGTGTCGAGTGCATCTACATATACCATTTGTTCAAAGATAATTGAGGAAGACAAGGGGTAAGGAAACTGGTTAGTTTAAATAACTAAACTATTACACTGATTACATTATTTATAGCATTGTAGTTGAAAGAGAAAAACCTGTTTTTAACTTTTGAAGTAAATGGAAAATAATTTTTTAATTTCCGGAGTTCAAAAGACGTTAAATAGTCCGGGCCCGATAGAGTATAAACGTTTAAATAGCGAGAAGTATAATGCGGTGGAACAGAAGATATGTGTGTTTCACTTTTGCGAAATCTATGAACAGTATTCCAGTTGCGATATTGAGCATATCCGCTTCTAGGGAAAAATGTGTAGAAATAAAGACGTCTTAATGGCAATATTTTAGAGCTAAGTTAAACGCTCCATGCGTTTTTTTTCATTATAATCTTTAACATGTGTTTTTGAGCAACAAGCATAGGTTGAAATATATAAATATGCGCACCTTTCTAACAAAATTAGCCTAAATTAGCCCATAATAAGCATTTCCTAATAAATAACGAGAGCGAAATGGTCTAATGTGATATGAGATTTAGATTAAGAAGATACTTTTCAAGTAGCAAGTTGTGGGCACTCCAGTTAATTTTACTATCAAATGTAAGGCCTACATACTTAAACACTGTGACTCTTTCAATATCAAACACTTCGGATTGAAGAACATCACTTTAGTTTCACTGCTTACCACTAACTAGTGAGCATTAAACGAATGTCTAAGCATTTCCAGATCATGATTTATGTATGTCGGTATGATACAAGCTGAAGCAAAATTAATCATCCAATTTTATTTTTGAATTACTTTTTTACTAAATTAAAAAAAAATGATTGTGCGCGATGGAAATTTTTATTTGGACCTTTACAACTGTTTCCGTTAAGTGGAAAAGATGATATCCGCCAAGTGGCTGTCGTAAGTGTTGATACACATTTGTGCCCATTTTATCGCATTTTCTATGAATTTCCGCAACATTTCCGTTGATAACTGTTCGCATTCCTGTCGAATATTCTCCTTAAAGGCTGCAATTGTAGGAGGCCCAAAGAAAGAAGTCTGGGATGGTTAAATCGGGTGATCTTGCTGGCCATGCCAAATCGCCAAAATGGGAGATTAGGCGACCAAGAAACGCTTTCTTCACAATATCCATTGTGGCTCGTGCTGTATGTGTGGTTGCACCGTCTTGTTGAAACCACATGTTCACCAAGCCCCGCTCATCCAATTCCGGCAGTAAGAAGTCGATTATCATGGCCCTGTAGCTTATACGGCCCAATTACTCCTCCCGCATAAACGCCGCACAACACACACGTGGATTTTCAGTGACCCAGAAACGAAAATTGTACTTATTGACATAACCGCTTAAGTGGAAATGCGCCTCGTCGGTCATGATGATTTTCGACACAAAATCGTCCTTTTCGTTGTTGAGATTACTTTACAGTAATTCACATACGACTGTCGATCAGGAGGCATTAACTGAGGTACTGTTTGCACTTTGTACGGGAACATGTGTAAGTCTTTCACTAAAATTCGCTGTAGGGTCCGTCGGGTGATGCCCAATTGCGTGGCCATTCGTCTGGATGAAGTTTTTGCGTTCTCAGCGACATTGGTAGCCACAGCCGTGATATTCTCAGCCGAATGACCAGTTCAGTAGTGGCCACGTCCTGTATGGTCTCTGTTCGAGTCGAGTAGCTAAGCGCCGGAATGTTTGCCTAGTTGGAGCGACATGATTAGAAAATCGACGTCGAAATTCACGCTGCGCTAACACCACCGATCGATTATTGGTCGAAAACATGGACAAAATTATTCTATGCTCTGGCAGAGTATAGCGCTCCCGTTCTTGCCTGTTTGTATACTGTAGCTGTCTAGTTCACAAATGTCAAATATGATTCACATGCGACAGGGTGATTAATTTTGCGCCACCTTGTATATATCTAAAATATTCGAAGAGGAATAACAAAATGTTAAATGCAAACCCTGTAGGAACTCCCTTAAACTTTAGATCGTATTGATGTAAATTAAAAACAATTCAGGACCAAGCGCGGATCCCTGTGGAACTCCAACCCGAATGTCTCCTATTTTACTATACTGAGCACCTATTTTAACTAATTGTTTCCTGCCATCTAGATAGGATCCAAACTATTCAAATATTGTACAAATCCTCTTATGCCTGCTTTTTCTAATTTTGATAATAATAAATTGTAAATGAATAGAACTGCGCACATATTCTGTTATTTAACCCATCATAAATGCAGGTGCAAATACTCAATAAAGCATGCTCTGTAGATTTTCCAGATTCAAGGATTTCAATAATTCTAATTAATAATAATTAAAAGAAATATATAGAAAGGGGGATTGAGCCGAAATGGGTCTGCAATTATTCACATTTTTAGAGTCTTTTTATAAATTGGTATTACATCAACACTTTTTAAGGTTTGAGAAAATATGCGGGAATTAAAGCTTTTGTTGTAATTGTGGGCTAGGATGTCAGCAATATTAAGTGATATGTTCACAGCACAAAACTGCTGCAAAAGCTATTTCGAGAAGACGAGGCAGAATCCTTTAGAGCCGTCATCGCCTTGTAATTTCTGTAATTTCGAGGGACCAGATTGGTTCGAAGAAGAAGGAATGCTATAGTTCTGTGTCACAACTTAGACAATAATGCATGCAGCCATTTCTATTTTGATTAAGTCCAGCTTCCGGAACTGTATTGCTGGCAACACTAGTGAAAATTCCATTGAAAACATTGGCTATTTTTGTTATATCATGGATTTTTTCTTCTCTCAACTGAATACAAGCCGAGAAGTTGAAGGATATTGAAATTGATAAATATATTACGTGGGAACTAAGTTGTTCCTAAGTTGTTGTGAATAATCGAGTATTGTCCACATTCTCGGACGATTCAGGTAGGATTCCTTAGTTTTTACGACAATGTGAAAGCACGTGTTTGATGAATTAGAAGACTTGAAACCTACGATTTTTACCACAGCTTCAATTAGTTCAACTCAGCACAAGTACTTGAACAACATTACGTTCCTTTTACCGCCTCTAAATGCCACCAAATCAAATAGTCCGGGTTGAATATCTCTTCAGCCCAAAGGATGGGGATGACGCCGAATGGTGAAATTTCTGTCTGCTTCTTTCTGCTTTGGTTTTTTGTTTCCGAGCTTAGTTTTAATTGTTCTGAGTTTTTTCTGCTCCGCTTCGTAGGCGCACAAGAACATCTCTAAAAGTCAACATTTCACCATATTTTAGGTGTTTCAGACGTGGTATTATAGTCTTTACAAGAAAAGATTTTGCAGCCTACTCATTATCTGGAAGTGATGGGAAAAATGTGTTTCTCATACTCGTATTAATGGGAACTAAAATTGAGAAGCAAATGTTAGGATATACTCGTAGAATGTATTTTCTAATTTATGCAAATATGTAGGTTTGCATTGCGCATTTGAGGATTTGGGTGTGGTATTAGTATCCAAATTAAGGCCTGATTCAACATTGGAAGTTGATGGTGTCGAGTTTGCAGTATTGAATAGTGTCGTTGCAGGAGAAGGACCAACCACGATTACATCACCCATAAGAATAGTACCTGAAAATAAATGTTAGGTAGGTATTGTAGGTAAAAGCTTTATTAATTAGGGACAAATCCATCAGCACTCAATTCCACATTCCTCTTAAACGTTGGGTCGGCTGCCGAAACAGTATTATTGGGGGGATCTTGTGATGACCCTATATTTGATGCACCTATTGTAGTGGACGAAGCCATGGAATCCTGATTTAATATTTGATGGCGGAAGAGATGACGCCCAAATTTCTCCAAAAATTTCACAAATTCTTCCTTAGTTAGTCGCTCTGTACTGTTTCCCATCATAGACCTTCCATGAGCTACCAGCAATTTATCCCAAGCTTATCAAGAGGTTACAGCCTATTCTATAGAAGACTTGGAAAACGTATTAGGCCAACACTGTTATTCACAGCTGTCTGAACGATGCGCATGCTAATGTAACTGATGTGAGCATCATAGAGTAGAAGTGCCTTTTGGTTTGGCAAGTTGTACAAGGTTCTGATATTGATTATATGGTATGTAGAACAAATGTTTCGGAAAAATAATTAAAAAATTGTGGCTCTTCCATCCAGTCGTTTTTAGATGCTCCAAAAAGTGTTACATGATAGGCGTCTGTCAAAGTCCACCTGGCTTGAACAGTGGCACCTTTAAATACAATAAGGGGTGGCAATGCGAATACGTCTGCTGAGACACATATTAAAATGGTAGTGGATTCTCTACTAGATCCCCCTGATACACGGCTCAGATATCTTCCAATTGCCCTCACACGGTTGGAATCGGAACAGAATCCGTTTCCGTCTCAAATTGGGTTTTCTCGTAGAAATCGTATATTATTTCTGGATTTCTTGCTTCAATTCAATTTCAATTCAATTTCAATTTTTATTTGGCAAGGTACAAATAAGAACAGAAGTCTTTTATAGTACATGAAAGCTCATTTAAAGTAGTTCACAACATTAGATTAGTTTATGCAAAAAAAAAAAAAGAGCACAATTAAAACATTAAGTAAAAGAAAAAACTAAATTTACAGGTTTTAAATCAGATCTTAAACTAATTTAAAGAATAATAAGATTGAGGAAGCATAGGGGGAAAAAGAAAAAAAGAGGGCAAAGCAGAAAGCTGAGAAGACAGGTGTAATAAGGAAAAGAAGAGAAGAATAGATTACAAAGATGAAAAGTGTGCAAATATAGCACATTTAAATTGCTTAGCTCCTATTTCCTGTTTAATGGTGGTAGGCAGTGAATTCCACAGTCTGGAAACATGAACAAGGAAGAGGCGAGACGAGTTCAGATACTTATAAGAGGGCGAGATAAGATTGAAAGTTCTAGGTGACTGAACAAATTTAAATTTTTCAAATAAATACGGTGGTGATTTTTTATGTATTAATTTATGTAAGAACACACAGCATCTTATTGTCCAAAAATCAGAAAATGAACACCCAAGGACACGCTTATGGTAATGGGTTATATGTTCGTATCTTCTTACTCCAAAGGCATATCGAACCATATCGTTAAAAGCAACAAGTAATTTGTGCTGGCAGAGAGAATCTAGTTTACAGTAGATAACTAAAGCATATTCAAAAATCGGCAAAAGAATGGACTTAATCAACCTCAGTTTGGTGCTAACAGGTGTAAAATTAGAAAACAGCCAGAGCTTTCGCAATCCTGCATATACACGCGCTATAATTAAGTTTACATGATCAGTGGCAGAAAGAGACCGATTTACTTTATATCCAAGACTCATCACGGTGTCAGAGAAGATTAGCCTCGTGGAGTTGAGAAAAATAGGCGGTAACTCTTCGACGTTGTAAAATTTTTTTGAGATTAAAATTATCTGACTCTTTTTTGGATTTAGAATCAGACCATTGTCTTGAGACCATTTTGCAATGGAAGACAAGTCCGAATTAAATCTATCAACAAGATCTTCCAGCAGGCCAAGTGGTCGAGAAAGGTATATCTGCACGTCATCGGCATACATATGTACATTTGTATTTCGACATACTTGCGGTAAATCATTAATGAAAAGACAGAAAATAATTGGGCCAAGAACTGAACCCTGGGAATTCCAGAAACTATATTTTTTGGTTGGGAGTATTTTGAGTTAGCAATAACTCTTTGAACACGATTTGTAAGATAATTCCTAATTAGACACACTGAGGAATCACTCCCACCAAAGTAAAGTTTCAGTTTAGTGCAAAGAACCTCATGACTGATTGTGTCGAAGGCTTTCGAGAAATCAAGTAAGCAGAGCAGTGAAAGATATTCCTTGTCATATTGCATTCTAATATCATCAAGCACTTTGATCATAGCTGTAGAACAGCTGTGGCCAGATCGGAAACCTGACTGCACTGACGATAAAAGATTGAAACGATTGAGGTGGTTGTAAATCTGTTTCGCAAGAATTTTTTCGAAGATTTTGGACAAACAAGGTAAGATACTTATTGGACGGAAATCGGTTGCTAATAAGGGGTTGTTCTTCTTGGGCACTGGGATGACCTTTGCTTTTTTCCAACAATCCGGGAAGGTTGACGAGGTAATGCAGAAATTATATAAATGAGTTAATGAGCTTATTAGATGGGGAAGTATTATTTTGATAAAACGCAAGTCTACTCCGTCCTCACCAATCGCGTTAGATTTGAGAGCACAAATCTGTAGGATCACATCCGATTCAGATATTACTTCAAATTCCAACAACTGTGATCCACCAAAGAAAAGCTGATTTTCCGGTGAAAACGAAGAATTGCAACTAGCTTCTATCCTGGATTTTTGAAGATGCTCTGGTTTTTTAAGAGATAAGTTTGTGTTTCGCTTCATAAAACTATAGCACCAGTCATTACCAGCTATTCCATTTTTGAATGGAGTTGTTAGTTTGTGTGTATTAACGTAGTCTCGTACTAGGTTTTTGAGCTCTTCTCTGTCACATGGATATCTCATACGTGATCTTCGAATGAGGCATCTACATATTTCATCTTCTATTTCTGAGCTTAGGGCATTAGAACGACATTGCCCCACTTCTTCAATTGCATTTTTTCTTCCACTTATCCGATAAGAAATAACAGCAACTGGAACTGAGGATATCATTAACAGTGCCAACCACATTTTTTGGGGTGTAACCAAGATAATAAATCATTTTAGCTATTCCGGATGATCCATCACCTTATAAATTTGGGGAACGTCTCGTTACCTGGTGGTAAAACCATTGATCATTGATCCGAGATATGACTTGTCTGAATTTTAAGCTGGTCAACTGACTTCCTTCCATTTTCCATTTTTCATTATAGATCTCCGATCTGGTTAGTAGCACAACTTACGTTGATCCATAAGGTCAACTCCCCCCATATTTTTATTGTAATGTAATACAATCCTGAGACATTTCATATCAATTTTCTCCGCTGAACCAGCTTGACGGGGTCTTACAGTTTCCAGTTCTACAGAAGACAGAAAGTTGGTCAGCATCCATTTAATGTAACTTATACCTTGAAAGCTAGCCTTTTTTTTTTTGTACAGGCGCAGTTTTCTGGAGGTTCTTTCGGTTAGTTCGAACAGTCCCACATGTTTTCGTATTCTGATTAATCAATTTATATTGTAACAATGGTGAATTAAAGAAGTTGTCAATATAAATTTCATATCCCAAACCCTCCAGTATTTGTGTGAACTGAAGTACTACTGATTCACGTAGTCCATACTCAATGCCGGTAGGTATTTTGTTTGCCTGTTTATAAACCAAATTCGAATAGGTAACCGACGCACAGTGTGATAACTCGCTCATTTAGCGGGATTAAATTAATAGCGCTTAGATTTAAACGTTTTTTACTTACTTTTAGGAGAATTGTTTATAGAATGAAATGTAATAAATTTTGTAAACATATCTACAACAGTTGTGATGAAAAGAAAGACATACAACAGCCAATAATTTGCATTTTATTACTCAGTTGGTATATTTAACAATTGTAGAATTTCGTGTTCAATTAATGTTTTTTTTGTTTTTGGAATGCATCGAAGACTTACCAAAAATGGATCTAAGAATACTAGCAACCTATTACGAAGGTCAGTTTCGTATCCACTCGCGAGGTTTTCCTGGTAAACAGCTCCCTAAATTTTCGATTTTCCTTGTTTCTAGCTTCTTGGGCTTCCTCGGAAAGTTGTCTAATTGGAAGTATGCAATTAGAAATTATTTGTTTCACATGAAATAATATCTTATGTATACTTACTGGCATACAAAACCAGCCATATTTTCTGATATATAGCTCTCTCTTTTCTCTTGCAAATGTTTCGAAGGCATCTATGTCAATTAGACACCCAGACCCAATCGCTTCTAAAATTATGTGAACTTTTTTGATAATTTCCTTATCTATCCCTGTTATTTCAGCAGTTTTTTCCTCATCTCTGAAAAATCTTCTGGCCGTGTTTCCATCATTCCAATAACCCAGTTTCTCTAAATCTATCCTGAATCAACTTTTTTCTTGCTTTAACCTTTTCTTTACTCTCTTGGTCTCTAACCTGCCAAACTTTAACATCCAGTCTATAAGCGATATGTAGGATGCATTCCATAAATCGGATCCAAGAGTGAAGGGGACTTAGCCCATAGGACATTGCTTGTTGGTCCACTTGCTATTCTAAAAGTTTGGTTGAATTGTTCATTTCAGATGGTTTTGCTGCGCAAATATAACAGGTTTGTGACGAAGAAGTTATAGGTGATAAAGCAGTGCATATTTTGCCGCCGATCATGGTAAGTAAGAATATTGGTTTTATTTGGATATGAAAGCTGTCATTATTTATCTCAACTGGCTGTAACATTTTAATTTGTTCTTGCATTGAATCTACTTCCAACTTGATCAATTCTCTCGTATCTTTTGCAAAGTTCAATTTAATAGGCCGGCAGTATCTTGTGGATGATGGAGCTGGATTTTGCCAAACCACTTTTTTATTTTCTTCCTGTAAGAAATATAGCTGAATTGGCACCATGGAAATACGAGGGCGGGTCAATAAGTCCGACTTTTTGAATTTCTAACCTCTTTACTGAAACAGCAACACTGCTCCTGTCAACAGGCATCTGTCAGTTGATCCTGTCAAAATTTAAACTTGCTGCGTCAGTTAGTTTGTGTTTGACAGCTATTTTTATCAGACTACTCACTAATTTGAGGAGAAAATGGAAAAAAGTGAATTTCGTGTGCTTCACTTCACAGGAAGGTTTGGCGTTGTTTAATAGCAATATGGAGGAGTTTTTGCGCCGTTTTGTAACCGTGGACGAAACATGGATCCATCACAACACACCAAAGAACAAACAACAGTCAAAACAGTGGGTTTCTAAGGGTGAATCGGCGCCAAAGAAGGCCAAGGTGGGTTTGTCAGCCAATAAGGTTATGGCGACTGTTTTTTGGGATGCACGCGGGATAATCCACATTGACTACCTTCAAAAGGGAAGAACAATCAATGGGGAATATTATGCCAACTTATTGGACCGATTCAATGACGATTTGAAAAAAAAACCGACCTCATTTGGCCAAGAAAAAGTTCTTTTCCACCAAGACAATGCAAGGGTGCACACATGTGCAGTTGCCATGGCAAAAATCCATGAATTGGGCTATGAATTGCTCCCTCATCTACCCTATTCTCCAGATTTGGCTCCGAGCGACTACTTCTTGTTCCCAAACCTGAAGAAATGGCTTGGTGGAAAAAGATTTGACTCCAATGATGAAGTCATCTCGCAAACAAAGGCCGATTTTGAGGACCTCGACAAATCATTTTTTTTGGAAGGGATAAAAAAATAGGAGAAGCGTTGGACAAAGTGTATAGAGCTCAAGGGAGACTACGTTGAAAAATAAAATTATTTTTTTATCAAAAAATTTGTGTTTTATTCCAAAAGTCACTGACTTATTGACCCGCCCTCGTACTAAAGAGGTTTTCATCGAAATGAAAACAAATACAAATTTTTGTTTGTATTGTTTTTGTTGAGCACCATCGCAACCCCATTTTATGAGCAGGAACAATTCTTTAAGCCCAGTTTTAAAATCCGAAACAGAATCTAAAACATCTTTTTGAGCTAAGCATAAACGTTCAATGCTATGATTTGCCAAGCTTTGTAAGCCGCATTCAGCAGAAGACTCACTCACAGTTCTGCTGATCACTCGAACTCGAGGTCCGACAGGGCGTGCGTTTAATCTGAATTGTCCACAGGTACTCATACGAGTGAGTCGGTGTGTTTTAAGGCCCGAAATGCACGAGAAGAACGTATCACAGCCGTAACATTTGTAGCATTTCATGTCAATGTGACGTGATAGGTGAGCAATGAGGGTCTCCCGATGGGTGAATCGCCGGTCGCAGACCTTGCAAGGAAACGGCCGCTCGCCAGTGTGTGTTCTCGTATGGACTGTTAGTTGTCCTCTAGTCCGGAAGCATTTATCACAGTACTCACACCGATGTGGCAACACGCCTGTATGCATGGTTTTGTGTATGTTCAGTGTGCTTTTTGTGTAGAACTTCTAATCGCAGATCTTGCACACGTATTGCGGCTCTCTGCCACAATCCGCCTCAATATGGTCCGCTAGAGTGCTCCGTGTGGAACAGAACTTTCCACATTTTTCGCATTTAAATTGTACTTTGGGTGTGCTGTCTTTTTTATGGAATTCATTCCTGTGTTTCTGTAACGAGTCTGGATCGGCTAATGTCACACGACAGATATGGCAGTAGCACGATTCAGGCATAACATCTTGAGCGGGTTCAGGCCTTAGTTCAAAAAGCAAATCCTGAATATCAAGGTCGTTTTTACAGTGGACACTAGATACATGTTTTGCAAATGCATGCCTTTGAATGTAGCGACGCGGACACCATGGGCATATCCATGAGTAGCGAAAAGCTTTGTCTAACATTCGAGCAGCTTCGTTGTAGGATTCTATGTCACCACATAGAGTGAAGAACACCGAACATGGAGTTGCTATCTTATCGGTGGGCTGTACACATGGTAATGAATGCTCGCGGGCATCGTTTGGCAATCCCTCACCGAGTTTTTTCTTTTTCGCCTTCTGGTATTCCTCCTTTAGACTTTCTATCACTTCTGCTTTGTTTTGGAAATAAGATTTCGAATCAGATGTTTCGATGTCACTGACCTGTTGAGAATTAGAGGGGGAAGCGGAACTTGGAATAGAACATGAATCTATTGGTGAGTCATTGATTGACTTCCGTTTCACGGGATGGGGTTCAGACTCGATTTTTATTGTTTGGAGCGGAGATGTGACCAGAGCACCATTTGATTGGCTTGCATTCGGTGTTGGTAATTTCGATGATGTCTTTAAAGTTCCTAATTTACTTGCAGGTGCAATACCACCTAATTGGTTTCCATTGATAACAGCTTTCATCCGTTGTTCAGTTGCAAGAGGATTTAAGGGCTTTACAACAGCAAGCGATTGATCTCCTCGGTTTTTAGCAAGAGTATTTGTTGCAATGATGTTTTCAAAATCTGTATTTTCAAGTGACGGAGATTCAATTTGGGAAGTAACTCCATTGTTGTGACCATTTAAGCATTTCGAGGATTTTATTGATGTACTTAAGGCTTTCCTTGCCATCGATTTGGCTTTCCGATCCACCAACTCTTTGAGAATGAGATCTTCGTAATCCAGTGACGAATCATTGCTTGGTGATTCCCTCTCATTGTCAGCGGGTTCTTCTTTTATACAATCTGTTGGTATAGTCTCTATAGGATCCTCTGTTTGGATCTCAACATTTTTACCCGCAGCATCCATAATCATTTCCTCTGTTTCTGTAGATTCAACTTTAGGAACAATAGTGGCTCCATTAAGTAACTGTCGAGTCAAATTGTCATCTATACTATTGTAATCTTGCGGTTCCTCTTTGATGGGAACATCACTTACAGCAACAACGCTTTCCGTAACAACATTTGGCGTAACAACCCTCACCGGAACAAGACTCACCGGAACAACATCAGTCGAAGAAATACCTAAACTCCCTAAAGCATATTCACTATCTTCTTCTGTACATCCTTTTGTATGCTTTTTGAATTGAGCAGCCACACTAAACGATGTGCCACACCGATTGCAGATGTACTTTGAAATATTGTGAATTTCCTTGTAGTGTTTATTTAAAGCCTTCTGCGCTACGAATGACATATTGCAAACTCTGCAAATATAAATTACTTTCGGCTGTCTAACTGGCGGCTTCGATCCTTCTTTAGGTTGTAAGGGAGACGCTTTTTTCGGTTCCTTACTTGGAGACTGTTTATTCTTATGCTGCTGTTCATGGTCCTGAAGTTTAAGGTAAGTCCGAAAAATTTGCCCACAGAAACGGCAGACATTTGTGTTACGACATCGTAGACGTTTGTGGTCGACAAGACTTTGGGAGTTATTAAAGTTACGTTTGCAGGTACCACATTGGAAATTTGGCTTAGGAGATAATGTACGAGGTGGTGTACGAGGTGATGGGCGGAAATGTAAGGGACTTAATTTGTTCTCATCCTCATCTTGAGGCTCCTCTTTGGGAATTAGCAAATTGAATGTGTTTTTTCGACTGCGTTCCGGTAAGACTAGGCAGTTGTGTAACAAGTCTTCGATTTCAGGTTTAATAATGAGTTCCTCCACTTTAATTACAGAAAAGTCCACATCCGAAGGTTCGGCCTTTATTTTTATGTCTGCCTCCGCCATAAACATGATTTTATACTTCAAAAACTGAGTGGTTTAATGTACAATTTTTCAAAATAAAACAAACTCAAAAATCATATTAATTCAAAAGATTCAACAAATTACAAAATATCAACAATTTAAAAAAATAAAACAAATGCTTCGGAGTATTTGTTTCAGTCAAAAACAAAACCGAACTTTCCTGACCTTCGCATCTGACAGGTGGGAGAGTCTTTAAACACGAATGTCAACTGCCAATAATTGATGGAGGGGTTATAGGAGAGAAAGAGAAACTCTACACTGTGTACTACAGCGTGTTTTCTGAAGATCGAGGGAACTTTTGAGCAGTGCTATTTAAAAAAAAATGATTTCGCTTTCGTAATAAATGAAAACTAATTCAATCGAAACGTCGTCGAGCCTTTAATATGAGAATTCCAAATGCAAACCAACGGCGGTCGGTATGGGTTACGTTAACGGATTCAAAATCGCATGGTCTTGCTCAATAAAACAAAGTATTCTGGAACACACATATATAAGGATTTAAAACAAAAAATGTTCTGAACCTTGAAAAACACTGAAAAATTACACTTTTGGTCTAATGAACACATAAAACACATAATTCATCACTAATTTTTTACTCTCAAGCACCCCTAATTTTTACGAAAACGCTTTTTATCCCAAAACAACTTACCTTAATATTCAACAATATTATATTTATTAAAAAAAAATTTAACTTTTATTTAAAGCCACGCGAACCACTTGAAAAAAAAATTTTAAGCTGGCCTTCTTATGAATAATTGTACACAACTTGATCTTTGATGTAATTTTTTGTTGTTGCACATGTTTTTAACACAAATTATTTTTGCAGTCATTCAATGGGAGGTTTAAGCTTTAAGCAAAACCGTTTTTTATTTACATTTGTGCATGTCGCTTTTTGAATTAAATCCCGCTAAATGTGCGAATTGTCACTCTGTGCGACGGTAACGACTTCATAATTTGAAGCCCTATTTGACAGGCTTATTTTTTATATATTGTTACATCACATTGCGAAAGCCATTGGGAACAAATGGGGCCTTCAACCTCGCATAACCCACTGGCTATACATCTCGGTCATAAGACCGATACTTACTTACGGGGTGGTTGTCTGGTGGACGGCCTTGGAAAATGCAGTCAACCGCATTAAATTAAGCAGAGTCCAAAGAACAGCATGTCTATGCACAAGCGGAGCCTTGAGGTCTATCCCTCTGCGGCATTAGATATTCTGCTTCACTTGACACCCCTCGACATTTTTAGCAAGCAAGTAGCTGCGACTGCAGCTATTCGCCTTAAAGCTACTATACAGTGGACAAATAATTCATTTGGCCACGCCAACATTCTTAATACATTAGGAATCCTCACAGAGAACACCGATTACACCATACCTGAACTTTGGTTTGACAAAAACTTCCATGTAAGCTTCCCCTCTAGATCATTCTGGGAGGAGGATGCTTTCATGGAGGACAAGTCAATCCATCTCTACACAGATGGATCTAAAACCGACAGCGGAGTTGGTGGCGGTGTTTTCTCAGATAAGCTAAATCTAAGCCTCTCTTTCCGCCTTCCAAATCACTGTAGCGTGTTCCAGGCGGAAATTTTGGCGATTAAAGAAGCTCCGTCCTGGCTGAAGAAAAACGTGATATCTGCAAAGGATATCCGCATATTTTCGGATAGTCAGGCCGCCATCAAGTCCCTGGACTTGAATGCCGATCATCTCTCATGGAGATGGCAGAGCAGTTCAACATTCACCTTTGTTGGGTGCCGGGCCACAGAGACATTCCAGGGAACTGCAGAGCCGATGAACTCGCCAAAATTGGAACCACTCTACCTATCCTACCGGACAAAGGTAGTATAGGTATACCAATCGCTACGTGCAAACTAACACTAAAGCTAGATGCCAATAAGAGAGCAGACCTTAGGTGGACTGCTGGACAAACATGTCTATCGACCAAACAGATCTGGCCAAGGCTGGATCTGAGACGCTCTAAGTGTCTGATCCTTTTAGATAGGAAACATCTCAGCGCCATAGTAGGTGTCATTACTGTACACTGCCTCACAGGCAAGCACGCAAGAAGGCTTGGCGCTTTTACTAACTATTTCTGTAGAAGCTGCATGGACGAGGAAGAGGGGGAGACAATCCCCCACCTACTCTGCACATGTCCAGCTCTCTCTCAGAGAAGGAAGCTTCATCTAGGAGCTTTCTTCTACAACGACCTAAACGATCTAGAAAAAATAGACGTTAACAGTCTCCTACGCTTTATTATAAGATCAAACTGGTTCCAGTAGTAAGAAGATCATAGATCCACGTGGCATCACAATGGGCCAATAGGCCTAAGTGGGTTGGTATTTCCAACAGCCACTCTTACCTAACCTAACCTAACCTACATCACATTGCGCCCCTTGAATTTTATCATGTGCTCAGCGATAGACTGTTGTTTAGTGTTATTGAGAGCACTTTGAAATGATGTACTTAGATGTTACATTACGAGTCTGATTTTGTATGCTTGGTCAAAATTTTGGCTAGTAGGCTCTCGTACTTGCAAAAATGCAGGTTCCTAAGAATTTATTCAAATCAAGCCCTAGGTATAACAATTGATATAAAAGGTACCGCCATGTCTGGTTCCGTAGATAACCCATAACTAAGTTCATACCAAGAAATGCTGTCATTTCATCAGTTTGAACAGAGAATTCTCGTCTGTTTTGATGAGCGTATCGCACTGGTTATGATACTATAATTTGAAGTAAAATCTCAAATTTGGTTGGTGAAAGAAATATTTCAAAAGGAGTCAATTTATCACCTTCCGCATCTTGATAGATTTGCACCTTTCGGAATTCATATTCCATTCGAAACATATATTCTCTGGCTCCACTTGAAAACAGGTTGATGGTTGCTAAGTGGTGCAGTGAAAGTTCTTACATCAGAAGCTGAAGGCTCGGCTGATGATCTTTTTGATTCTTGAAATTGAAGTGTCGTATCTTCAATCTCGACATCAAATACACCTTGATCGTCATCCTGTGTCAGAAGCCTTTGATTTTCCTCGTTGAGCAGTAAGTTGTCTTCATCGTCACTATTGTCACCCATCAAAATCTGTTGGATTTCATTTTCTCTCAATCCAAAAACTCCACGCCTCCTACGAAACATAATAGGGTAATGGTAATCATAGCTTCAATACGTAATCAGAAACTCAACACCCTCATAGGCCATAGGGACAACAGTGTCCCTTAGTGTTTACAACGACTTATCAAAGTACATTTGCATTTGCATTTGCATTTGCCCCATCATGTTTAAAATTGCCCAATTTTGTTCATTCGATATAACCCGCAACATAAATTTTACGGGGTAATTGTAAGCACTTCAAAACTTTAAAAACAACTAGAATTTTTTTCACATATTTAAGTAAACATAAACCTTGTTATACCTAACGAATATATATCTAACAATTTTAAACCTAATTCAATCACAATACTTTTTTGAAGTATTTTCCACTACAAGAAGTAAAAATCGACTAAAAGCACAACTTTCTCCACAACTCGTTTATCGAACTTACTTTTTATGTTGCAGCTTTAAGTTAAAGTTCAGGTCATGTGACATTTGTTGACACAACTTCTGTCACGTTCATATTTTCAAAGTTATGACCGATGTTCTCATTTGCCCTTGTTTACACCGCAATTTATTCTTCCTATCAATTTTAAACAGTAAAGCTTCTGATACCCACGGTTTCAATCTCTTCAATTTTCTACTCGTATCTCTATGGAACAGGAATCGAGCTTGTACATGGATTTTTAATATATCACAAAACTTGTCGTAGCCAAGAGATGGATTACTGGCGTTATACTCGTATACACTGTCCCAATTTTCAAAAGGCAAAAGTCCATTAAGTTTATTAAAAACACCCAAGTCTTTTGCTTTGAAATGAATCTACCTGGAAGGTGGTCGATACACTTTTGAAGTGTTATTCCTTAGTTGTTAAAACAATAGGAGCTTCTGTAAGGATATCAATATTAATGCCGCCTAAATGAAACAGATTTGTTGCTTTATTATTATTAAGCATCGCACTTAGTTCTTCAACAAAAGCAATCTGGCCTTTATCATGTAATCTATAACTGCAAATAAAAGTCATTTTCTGAGAGCTGATAGTACCTACATGACCTTTTTATAATATCTGCATTGTCGAACTCCTCGGCATTGCATTCTTCGAAGTTTAAAATTTTTTTTTTTAGAAAAACCATCCGCCGCCTACGTGTTTTTCGGATTTATAAGATTTATTTGATTGGATTTAAGCCTAAAACTGGTTCTGGATCTTGGTCTTAATAAATAGTAACTTAGCAGCCATCAAAGTTTTGGTGCAATAGTCTGTCTGTTTCATACTGTATTTCCGAGTGCCCCAGGCATCATTCCGAAACTCATGTGTTCGAAGATAAGCTCCTTCAATTTTACTAGCATAGGGTCAATCGTGCTATACCGATTCCACTCGCCTTTGACCACAAGCATGCCACATTCTTCGTTCTCAAAATGTCATTTTAGATGCACGAATACATGTTTATGTTTTGTTCATAAATTCCGAAATTAATTTGATACAACCCAAGGACCAGGACCAGGACCAAGGATCACTTGGCAGTTGTATTTTCAAGACGTTCTTCTCAAATAATATGTTCTAAATTATATTACCAACCCTCTTGTTGCTTAATTTTCCGGTCATTTAAGTGTGGCATGCTGATGCAATTATCTATGAACAAACCCCACAACTTTCGCTCCTGTATGGACCGGTTTAATTTTAAAGCTCCCTTTTGAATCTTGAAAGGAAGACCATTTTTATGTCGTCTTTACGCTACAAGAAACAGACTAACATCAAACAATTACCCATCTAAATGACTCACAATTATCACATAAAACCGATACAAGTCCCAACTTACAATCTTGACCTTTATACGGTTAGAGATTTATTTAATAACGCTTCAGCGATGGTAAATATTTGTAATCCCATCCAGAGTACTTGAAATTGAGTTTATGAAACCTTTCAGAGCAAATATACCCACATATGTGCATGTAGGTACATATGTACGAATTCTTGTGGCAGTTAATATCTTTTCCGACCTCCAACTTTCGATACATTAAAAATGTCCTGCTAAGCGAACGAACATAAGGTCAGCACCGATTCTATTCCCAAGATAAACCATATGACAAATTTATTTTCCTTCAAATGGCTCCTAAGGGACAAAAAGGATACCAACTTAGAGTGTGGCAAACAAGTAAAACTTCTTACAAGGGGAGACGTCAAAAATATATCATCCTTCTCAGAAAAAAAATGAAAAAAAAAAAAAAAATATTGGATACGTGATCATTATACGCTGTAAGGACCAAATCGATACTCTTGCCAATTTAAGTTTATTTGTTGTGAGTTGTTCCTTATGTTATTCACAAGGATTCAATTTATTCCTCTTGCAAGTTCTTTAGGGGATTTGCCAGGCTTATTCCATTTTTTGGCAATGCTTTGGCGAAATAAAATGTTGGTATTTCAAGGGTATTTGGTAA
The DNA here is from genome assembly GCA_949129095.1 of Volucella bombylans. Classification (NCBI taxonomy): domain Eukaryota; kingdom Metazoa; phylum Arthropoda; class Insecta; order Diptera; family Syrphidae; genus Volucella; species Volucella bombylans. The sequence continues at coordinate 140,211,848 of OX422142.1, read as the reverse complement.
AGAGATGAATTTTAGCATAAAGGACATGGTAATTGGATAGAGATTTGAGATAATTCTGTTTTGAAGATGAAATTGTTGTCGAATGGTTTAAAATTTGTTTATTTCAATAAAGCATTTTCAAAGAAGAATGGTCCGATAATGCCTCCAGCCCAAGATCCGCACCAAAAAGCGGCACGTTATAGATGCATTTGTTTCTCAACAATCACTCCTGCAGTTTCTGAAACCTAAATTCGACAATTTTGACGATTAACAAAGCAATCAAGATAAAAATAAGCCTCATCGCTGAACAAGAAACAGCATCCACATTGATGTTCCATAAGCCATTCAAGGAACTGTCATAGCGAAGCTTGGTCAGTAAGCTTCAGTTCTTCAGTGAATTGCACTTTGAAGATGCAAATCTTTTACGCTAGGGTCTTGACTCCGGTGCCGAATTGATGTTAATACACTCTCAGCAACACCCACACGAACTGCTTCGATGTTTATGAAGTTAAATCAATATTCCGACCATATTTTGTACAAAAATTGCGAAATGTAGCTACCAATCCTTCATTATTTTTAATATATTGCTCAAAAATGAAAACGCGTTGTTCTTTTGTGTAGGTAACCCTCCATTTTTAAAAACCTGTCACGCTGTCTTTTTTGTCGTTGGTAACACGTTAGCGCGTAAATGGTCCAAAATTCAAATCTTGCATGAGTTTTGAGACAATTTACTATAAAGTAAATTACTGGGGCTACTGTAATTTTAACTTTCAGTGAAATACGTTCCTCTATCCGTCTCCAGATGTTTGTTGACCATTTATCGTGTTTTCTATGCCAGTAAATATCCCTACTTTCCTGATGCGAAAGCAAATTCCACAGATCTCAAATCTCTTGCCGTTATGTAACCACACTAAACAAAAGACTACATGTGCTGGACTAAATGAACTTCAAGGACTTGTCTCTTATTCTTCATATAGGCTGAGGCCTTCATTCTTATCTCAGTGGATGAGAATAACTCCAAAATAGTTCATCCACTCACAACTTGAACTCACAACTCTCTGTAAAAGTACAACCTCAGCCATAACCTCAACGAATGAGTTGGCGCAGGCATGCAAATATAGGTAGAAAGTACCAGCACCTCACTATTTACAAGTATGGATAGTAGCATATCTGTAGTTAGTTTTAGTTTTAATTGCATTTTATTTTCTTAATCACTAACTCTTACATACTATCAAAATATGCATAAATGCTAGCTTAAAATTATTTAACAATCTTATACTAACTTACTGGCCCCACACAGGCACTCTAAGCTACTCTAAAAACTTATATCTATGTTTTTCGACTTTACTTACATTTTATTTAGAATTATTTATATTGTATACTTAAGGCTAAGAATAGCATATCTGTACTTTAAGCTGAGATATACCGAATAGAGCTATGCACTAGAGAGATGTTAAATAGATATGTTACCAACAAGAACATTTATATTCTCTCTAACAGCAAAGCGGCCCTACCTGCTATCAACTCTATTGAGATACCCTCGAAAATTGTCTGGGACTGCTTGATACTTCTCACGTCACTAGCTAGCAAAAATAGAGAGTAATCTGGGACTCAGTGGTTATAATAGTAGTGAAAGAGCAGATTGGCCAGAAAAGATTCGGCCTCTACATTCATGTTGCCAACACCATTCTGCGGATTACCAATTAGCTCTATAAATAACTGGCTAATAACAATGGGATTCCATTACTGAATAGGAAAGCAAACAACTTTTTATGAACCCCATTCCTCAAAAGAACAAACAACTCCTACGGCTTTCTAGAGGTCAGATACGCAGAGTAACCGGACTCCTAATGAGTCACTGCAGACTCGAATAAAAATAAAACCCTTATGACTATGGTAATAATGCAAGACAACAACTGTCGCATGTACAATGAGCACGAAGAAACTGCTGAGCATATCCTTTGCCACTGTAACTGCGTCAGCAAAACTCGTCTACGATACCTCCGCCAGATCACTTAAAGATATAACCGAGTATCGGTAAGCTATAACTTGAGAAAATCACAATAGGTCTAACTTGTCCGGAGTCCCACCTCACCGCTTGATCTGATCTAGTTTACGTGCTCACATCCGCTGGTTGCTTAGGTTTCGAAGCTGAGATATTTAATAATTTATTATCACACTCCCAAGTATAGCAGGCTTGCTTGATGTCTTGGCAACTGTTCGCTAGTAAAATTGTTCTTCCTATTTCCAACGTACTCTTCCGTTTTTGGCTAAAACAGCATGATGGTCATCTTTGTTCTTGTACTATAAATACAATATCTACTTCAATATGAGGCTCTTTCTAATTGCTTATCGAAGCATAAGCTCTACTCCAGACTGAAAATTGCTTGTTTTAAAGAGTGGACTAGGCAAATAGAATGTCCCTGGGGGGCGAATGAATTTTATAATTCAGCCCTAAGTTTTCCATTTTGTACTGCGTCAACTTAAGTTAAAGGAGTCGATGATGATATTCGCGTCCCAGAATTCGATCGTTGTCCATAAACGATAGAGAAAGGGCATCAACAAGATTATCGCCGTAGTTGTGGCATTTTATTTTACTTCGGAGCAATACGTTTTTCGTGATTTATTGAGGCAGGTACTGCAAAATTCGGTGGCGCATGAAGTTCATCATTCATTCACTTTGACAATGCATATCTGCCTTCTAAATAGCATCGTGAAGAAATGCAAGCTATTGTTTTCGAGTACAACTGCAAGATGTTGGACTACAAATATTTTTCGGTGTTATTAACTCAATTTGCAGGCGTCGGAACACTTAACATTTACGAGAGCTTAAACTAATTGTTACTATCCATTATTGGCACTGCAAAAACTAGCAAAGCGTTCCCGAGCCCAGCAGTGCGTTATCAGTGTACTATGCAGTTTATTCATTGCCTTTTAGTCAAATCAAAATATTTGATTGACTATATTCGTCCAAATCACATTCACAACTGATGACTGAGACATATACTTTCTTTAATTGAAAACTTGTGAAGAATTTTAACAGATACCACCAAACGTGGTACGAGCCCACCGCAATCCATCATCAGAAAATGCAGCCCAAATTAAATGAGACATTGCCTTCTTTAGTGTTTAAAATGTTGAATTCCTCTGAACTAATCTTCTGTTGCTTTGCTGTACTTAACTTTGTATTCATCCCTTCAGTATACTAAGAATAATAATAACTACGTTGTTTTGTGTATTTCTATTGACAGCATCCTTTGTCAATACTGAGGTAGTACCTATAAACTACATACATCACAGCAAGTAAGTTTTACAAACAGAACGTTGAATTTGATAAGTGAAAACGAAATATCCTGTTATTTTTCCCTTTTCAAATGTATCCCTTGAATCCTCAAAAAGCACAATAAATGTTAACCATTTAAAAATCTGAAAGTTTCTCCATTTCACGCAATATCCTTTCCGACTAACTGAATCAATGTACGAGTAATTCATTTTTTTTAATTTTTTTTTCACGAACTGTGACGGTTGTATCTCGTGAATTTAATTCCCCGGCATCGGTTTTTACATATAACCCGTCCTGGTGGAACTGTGAAAAAAGTTTCACTTTACTATTATATTTCCGGCAGCCAAATACAAAATGAAACCAATTGTCAGGAAGTCTGCTCCCTAGGTTTACCACACACAACTCTGGTAATGGGAGATGCAACTTTTTATTTGATAATTTGCTGTTTGCAACTTCCTTTTTATTTTGCAACTGGAAGGTGAATACGTCGAATAAATATTTTGAAACCATAATTCAATTATGAAATATCTATTGGAAATTCGAGAACTTTGTAGAGCATTAACGAATAAAAAGTATCATTCACGTGCTTGTCGAAGAGATACGGTTGGTCACTATGTCGTCGTCGGTCTTAGAAATAGACTTTATCTGAAGTTTCAGTTAAAAAAGTTCTCTTCACAAACAAAGTTTGCCAATACGCACATTTTTCAGATTACTACAGAAAGTTTTCCAATCAAAATTTCAGTGGAATCTCACTTTTTTTACCAAAACTAAACGAATAGGAGAAAATTCGATTCAATTAGTCGATAAATTCAAATAAAGTTGAAATAAAATTGGATGCACAAATGATACAAGTTTCACTCTTATTTGTTCACATAGGAACATCGAATTATGACACACTGCAGGTGAGCCACTTTGGACCAGTTCTCTTCGTGAACAATTTTATATAATATCCGTTTTCTTCTTGTTAGCTTGTTGTTTTCAAAAAGGTTAGGCAAAAATAATCCACCAGCTGTATTTGCAAGATGTCCCTGTGTAAATGGGACCTGCA